>WAAG01008022.1:2729-22794 GCA_013390105.1 Tichodroma muraria | reverse complement strand
CATCATATTGCAAGATATGGATGAACAAAGAGAAGATGTCTTCATACTTCCAAGATATAGCAAGACATCCTTTCTCCTGTTAAACCATTCTGATTTTCATTAAAATCAACAAGGGAGAAGAAGTAGTTGGAATGTGGTGACTGACCCCTCAGTAAACAAGCCAGCAAGGTCTCATCAGAAACATAAATCCCAAAGTGGAGGTGCTTGCAGCTGACTGTGTACATTTTGACTCAATATTTTGGCTCATCCAGCCAAAATACGTGTGTTGCATTTGCTAGCTGTCTGACCCCATCTGTGTAAGTCTACAAATGTACATAGGTAAGAAGGTGGCAGAAAAATAACTTCCTGCTGTCTTAGGGAAGGTGAGCAATGTGTCTTCCTTGGGTGCATTTTATTGCTTGATTCCTGCTGTGTGTGTCAGTGCTTCAGTGTTCCCAAATGACTAAACAATCTCTGGGTATGCATAACTATTTTAACACCCAAACTGAAACCAAACCTGCAGTGTACACTGCAAAGTCAGAGTAAGGATGGTTTACTACTTCTCTACTTCTTTGATTTATGAATTTTGTCACCACGAGCTGTGAAACTGTAAATTCTCAGTGATGCCTCAGTGCAAGTGGGTGCGACCGAGATGCTTTTTGAAAGCCAGTCCCAAAGCAGCCCCCAAGGCCAGATCTGCTGCCTATACAGAGACTGCAAATGCAGATTTATTTCTGTTGCTGGAATATATGGGGGTTTATGTGCAAGGCAGGGTAATGTATTTGTGGCTTCTCCAGGAGAGGTCACTAAGAGCAGCACTCTTTAGGAGTGTTGCTGATGCTGCTGTTTATTCCCAAGGTGTCCCTGTGCTCAATCAACAAAAGCACACTTTGCTGCTTAGGCCAGGGACGTGCAGTAACACTCACAGCACTGTCTACTGTGCTGCTTGTCTTTCTTTGCCTGTAAAACATACCTGATTATTTTACTTTTGTCTTCTTTAGTAAGCAGCTGTCTTTAACTATCAGGTTTAAATGTACATGCTTTCTGAGCTGTTAGAATTCCTTTTATTTTCAAGGAAACATTCCTTGATGAGAATCCCCTGAAGGGAGGTGATAGTACCATCCCCCTCAAGCATAGGTACCCAGACTTCCTTATAAGTGGATAGTGTGACATCCCTGTACAGTTAAAAGTTTCCATGATGCAGCAGTCATTCTGGCTCTTTTAGAATTAACTGTACCCTGATATGTAAGGTAATTACATTGATTGTATATTAGAAGTTTTGTAGCTTTTGTTTCGTTGACATAGCAGGATTTTAGGAGTTTTGGTTTATTCTCAGTATTTTTATTTTCACCTTTTACAAATTTAATTTGCATCTTTTTATTGGAAAGAAAAAGCACCCTACAAACAGCCAAGTCAGTATTCTTTCTAAATAAATTTGATTTATTGTTACGAACCTTCTCTGAACACTCTGCTCTCTGTGTATTCTTTTTGAGGTATTAACAAGGTTTCATTGTTTGAATCATTCAGGTTACTTGGGGGTATAAATGCAGCCAGTCCTGTGGCTGATGAGCATTCTCTTATAAAGCTGTATGTAAATCAGCTTCACAACAATTCACGGTCAGTATGAGAGCACTAACCTACTAATCGCAGTAGTTCTATAGCTCATGCACTAAATCATTAGCAATTCTGTACTCAAAATATTCTTTAAAGGAGGCTCTGATGGGCTAGAGGGTTTCTGTGGCTCTAATTAGTCTTTTGAATAGACTTCCTGCTGGCTGTGGGCTTTGCCAACTTCTCTTGCTTCTGCGCAGCACAAGTCTTTCATTTTTACCCTTTCACGTAGGATTAATATTAATGTGTCCAGTGGAAGTTGGAAACATTGTTTTTGAAAACTGAGAAAACTACACCTTGATGGTTCCATCATCAGTGTATGACTTGCCTATTGTGTTCTTGACCTAGGAATGAAAGAGGCTTGCACAAAAGCCTGGAAATTGCTCCAGGTCTCATAGCCAGCCTCCTCTGCCTCAGCTCTCGCTGTGGGTGGCTGCTGTTCTGCCCTAAGTGCTGCTTGCCAGTAACCCTCCCCAGACCCTTCAGCTTTGCTTTTCAAAATGACCACAGGAAAGGCGGATCTAAGCCCTACTGAAGCTAGTGAAAACTTCCCACTTACATAGTGAGCACTGTATTTGGATCCATGCCTCTTGTTGCTGCACCCTTTTTCCAGCATTTCCTCACATCTCAGTGACCTTAAGGAAGATCCTATTTCATTCTGCATAAAAGAAATATGCAATTGCAGAAGAACAGTTTCCTCATCTTTTTTTTATGTGGAGTGTAATATCCTTTCCTTTCCTTTTTTTTTCTTCTTATTAATCCATGAGCATTAACTATAATTCAGTAAGAATTATCAATACAAAGGCACTTTTCTGCTAAATGCAAAGTTCTTCAGTCTGGGTTAGACTAATAACTGTATCTTCATTAATTCTTTTAATTTTTACTGTTACTATTGCCCTGGAAAAATCAGGCCTCATTAGTGAAAGCTCACCCTCTTGAACATCAGAGAAACAGACTTTGATGGTTCTGTTTGCAATTGTCATACTCCATGATTCATATTATAATAAGAAGAGTACAAACTAAGAGTAAAGTTTCTAGCTGGATGTAATCAACACTAAAAGCTCTGCTGGCTGTGTTTTCACTGCAGATAACTTATGGTTACTTTAATTTGTGTTGCAGTCTAGTCCAGAGGTTTCGGATAGCTTTAAGTGAAGTTTTTTATGTAATTTGAATGTTTATTCAAAGGAGAATTGGCAGAGAATGTCATTCATAGCATTCCCATGGTATTTATTTCAGCTACTTCTGTTCACATAAGAACACAGCCATTCTAACCAGTTTCTCACTGTAGCAGCAAATGCTAAATTCAGCACACCAGCTCATTCTGCTGCTGGAAATGGATACCATCTCCTAAGTTCAGCACACTACCATCTTTATTTCTGGAAACAGGGGTGAAAACTGGAAATTAACTGGGAAGATGGAGAATCTTGTTAGAGGAAAGATCTTTGATAAATGGTAAATACAGTGACAAATTGTGGGGAACAGCTGAAAGGAGCTGGAACATTATATACTATTTACGCTTTAATTGCATCTGAAGCACAGATGTCGAGTGAGCACACAATTACTCCAAAGCTCAAAGGAAAGTTCGGTTCAGGCTTTCCCAAAGATGCTTTTTAATTTCGTCAAACTGCTTTAGAATTGAAGTCCACTTAAAATTTCTGTGCTTGTTTGCCTAGTTTGAGCCAGCAAGTCCATAAGAGAGCTTTAATGAGGAGGTTCGCTTAGCAATTACAAGCACCTTTCTTCTAAATAAATGTATACAGTGTGGAAATTGGTATCTACGATATGCTCTGTACAGCTCAAGAACAGCTTTAAAGAACTTGTGTTAGAAAAGAAGAAACAAAAGTCTGTGATCTTCTCCCAAATACCAAATGGTCATTTGCTGTGTTGACAGCTAACATGATTAAAACCACAAGGCCTGTAATTCTTTTGCTGCAGCTGATATTCAGGGGTTTTCTCTCATTTGTTTTTGCAATTTCTGGTGGCCTAGAGGGCAGCAGAACAAGGGAATATTACTGCAGAGTAGGTAATACCCTTGCAAGCCCAATGATTTGGATATGTTACATCAAAACAAGCAAACAGCATTATAGAAACTTCTGTCCGGTCAAGAGAAATAACTCTATACACTGAATTAATGTTTTTTTCCTTATTTAATTATTTTGTTGTCTAGCTGCAGTCTGTCATGCTGACTTAAAGTATATAGCTGCCACAGTAATGGGTACAATCTCCTGCTCTCTCTTTATAAATGTTTTTCTTTAAGCTGTTGAATTATTGAGCTTAGGTAGGATAAGATGAAACAGAATGTTTTTGCTTGTATTTTTCTCAGGCCCCCCCCTTCACAGCTAATGCATTTAGTTCTTCTAAAGAAGTAATAAACTGGAATAAATGGTGTGATGCAACACATTCTGGTGAACTTGAAATGACTTGGCAATTGTGTGATAGATAGAAAGAATGTGCTATGATATCAGATACCCATAGCCAAGGAGAAATTGAGTCTTATTTAATGCTGAGTCAGAATGGCTGGTGCCTTTTTTGAACCCCACATAAAAGTTAGAAGAATTGGATATTCTACCTGGGCATAACAAGAGATTAGGCCAGATTTCTGGTCAACAACTAACTTGGAACAAAACATACCAGTTGCTGCTGTTCTCCGTGTTACTGTCTCTAAGGAGCACGGTAGACTTCAACTGCATGTTGTCTTTGCATGCTGTTTTCAGAACAAGATGAGAAGCCTTGTTTCAGCAGAATATCAGCAATATTCTACCTGGCTAAAGGAAAGCTTTATATGTTTGGTTGTTTAGTAGCCACTAATGAGGTAGACACTAATGAGGCCATAACAGTTATGCCAGTATTGCTAGGTCTATATCTTAATAGACATCTGCTCATACCTGGAAGGTTTGTCTCTAAATTCAGGTTGAGAGGCATTATTTGGTATCTTACAAGATGTTCCATTTTAGCAGGAATATATCTTTAAAATATCTGTTCCAGTTGGAAACTCACTGTGGCTAGAATGATCTCTGAAGTATTAGTTTTATTTTGGGGAATATATGGAGGATGTAGGAAGATATGGAAGAACAAGAAGGAAAAATGCCAGTTCTTCCAAATGAAGGAGGGTTGAAGGTGAAATCAGGGACAAAGGGGAAAGGGATTATAAAGGAGGCAGTGTAACCTTGGTATCCAAAAATACTGAAATTACAAAAGAGTTAGTAAGCATCTGGAGGATAATAAACAAGAAATAACCACCATAGATTTGTCAAGAACAAATTATATCAACAAAATTAATTTATTTCATTGACAGGATAACTGATCCAGTGGGTAAAAAAAGAAGCAGCAGGTACAATACAAGTATCTGGTGTATTGTGTTGTTGTATTGTTGACCTTAAAAGGACATTAAACATAGTCCCAGATGACACAGAAGTACCCAAAGGAAATACAGACATAGGGAAATTAGTAAAAGAGCAACATTGAAAGTGAATAATGACATTTTCAGAAGTTTACTGTTGCTTTAGGAGAAGGACCTCTGCTGGGATTCTTGAAATCTATCCTAAATCAGACACTGTGCTATTTCTCATACGGACTTAATGGAAGCAATAGAGTGAATATATCCAATTTGTAGGTGGTGCAAAGGTTGAAATAGGTATGAAAAGGAGTGCTTGGAGAGCAGTTTCTAAATAAATTTTAAAAAAAAAGTAGCTCAGTGGCAATGGTGGTAATTGTCCAAATCACCTGAAATCAATTACAGGAAATTCAGTCGCTTTAAGTGAAAAGTGCTGTAGCAAGGAAGAAAATAGTCAAATAAAAGATGGGAGCTTAATTGGATGGATAGAAATATTTGAACAGAGGACTTAGCAGTTGCAGTGAACCACAAACTAATTGAAGTCAGCAACACAATTGTTAGATTGCATTTGACCCTGGAACATCATCTGGAAAGCCATTAAAACTCATTCCCCATAGGAGGAGACATCTGCCTAGAGGTTTGTGTGCAGTTTAGGGCAGCAGCATAGGGGGCAGATAACAGTAGATATGGTAACCAGCATATCTGGAGTCCAGAGGAGACACCCAAACATCAGAGAAAACGTAACTCGTGAGAAGAGGCTGGATGATTAAAGTTTGCTTAATCAACTGAAGAGGAGCAGGACATGGCTAGACACGGTGTCAGTTGCTCAGTGAATAATCCTTGCTTGCCTGTCTCTCCACACTAACTGTGTGGCTTCTGGAGCATAGGAGAGGAGAACTTGTGGTTGGTGGAAGGCACACTGTTAGAGAGCAAGGCACAAAATCTGCCCTGGAGCCTTCGGTCTCCCACTGTGCCAACATATTTATCTGTACTTCTAGAACTAAAAGCTGCATTTTTGGCTGAAATGGCACATTCTGTACCCCGTGAATGCATTTTCCTTCTGTGACTGGGAAGAAAACGTGTGGAAAACACATCGTTCTAGATGGCATGGAGCATGTTTATCTGCATGGATATTGCCCCAGTGGAAGTGCAATACACATAAAGTAGCATGCTGATGGGCAGAGAAGTGTGGATCAAGCGTTTTTTCTTGCTGCGCAGTACAGCATTTCATTCAGCTATCTTACAAATTTATTATAAATCAATAGGCTGGAGTTCTTAGGACAACCTTTGGTTCCATCCTCTTCAGAACCCCACTGCCAACCCTGCCCTCCCAAAAGGAGGGGAGTTACTTACATCTTGCCTCACTGAATACCTTCTTTGTCCTATTATTAAAGGTTTTGAAGATTACCATGCACCACATTTGTGCAACATTATTTGCCTACACACACAGACAGACCCATATGCGCCTGAATGCACAGATGCATCCATGCTCATGCACCCATGAGGTGCCAAACCAAAAAAAAAAGGTGAATAATTTTTTAAAAGAAGAAAGTAAAATATAATTTTGTTTTGCTTTGTTGTTTCTTAAACCAAAAAATGATGCAGCATAAAAAAAAAAGAATGTTTTCAGTGTTTCCTATTTTTAGCCAGTGGTAGCTTGTTAACATGGATATTTAAGTGTTGGAAAAGATGCAGTTACTGCAATCCATTAAATACTGTAATTAGGGGGAAAAAGTGTGTTTGGTGAACTATATATTATTTTAAATCAATAGAAGAACTACTTCTGAAAATTAAACTGCTGTATCTCATCACTGCATCCAAATAAATGCCTTTCCATAGATTATTGAAACCATCGTACAGTTAATGTGGAGAAAAGCAATTTAGCTCTTATGGTAAAGCTTTTCCAGCTTGAAAGCAGCATTTGACACTGTTTATCTCAGACTCCATCTGGAAAATGCACAAGCCTTCATCTCTCCATTTGTGAGAGAAGCACATTTTGTTTGTCATTTCTGTAGTGGAGGCTTTAATAGTTTGCTTTTGGAGAACAGGAGGGAAAACTCGTAATTCCTTATTTTGCATTTCCTGAAGTTTTCTAGAATTCCTTTAAAGCTTCTATTATTTTTATTCAGTCCAGGGCTTGAATGAGTCCAGTCACTCGAATGAGCTTCCCCAAACTGTTCTATAATGAATTTCAGACATCACTGTTTACCCTCTTCTTAGTTTTCCTGTCTTATTAACTAGCTCTCCTTCCAAGAATACTGAAGTAGAGCAGAGCAAACTGCTGGCTAGGGCTGCTCCAGCTTTCTTGAAAGGCAAAGGGTAAGTTAAAGAGAGAGTATGTTCTTAACTTGCACTAACACAGCTAAACCAAAACATTTTCCTCTATTCCTCCCATTTTTAATGTATTGTATGTACATCATTCCTGAGAAAATTGTCATAAGCAATTAACCCAGTGAGCTAAGTAAGGAATGTTTGAATATATTTATTTACACCTGAATGCATAAGGTCTTGATCAGGCACTTCCAAGCAAATCCAGCTTGTGAATTCAGTGTGTCAGTCATGTATGTTACATATCTGTATTAATGTTTGTGTGTAATATATAGCATATTAAAACAAATAATGCTGACCTCACAATTTGTATTTTGTAATAAATGCTACTGTACGGCTCCAGAGCTTCAGTCCCTAGCCTGATCTGGCATCTCACTGATTTCTTAGGCTGGCTCTGTCATCAAGTGGGATGCTACCATCCTAAATCACTAAATACTAAACAAGCAAATTACAACAATAACAAAATAATTTCTGCACTCGGTGTGTTGTTTTGTTCTGATTTCTTTTCTAAGAACGCTGAAGTATTCATTCCTAGATTCCCGTTTCACGATCTTACTTGCTCCTGCTCTCTCTGTTTGTGTCTGTCTGGATCCCCCCCCCGTCCCCCGCCCCGGTTTCAGGTTGCAGTACAGCCTCGATGTTGCAGACAGGCTGGCTGATGAACATGTGCTCATCGGGGTGTATGTCAACATGCTACAGAGCGGCCCCGCACGGTTAGTGCAGGTTTGGCACCTCTGGGGGACCAGCGAAGGGACCTTGCTCAGCCAAATGCTCTCACTGCTTCCTCCTGGCCGCGAGCTGCAGCGGCTCTTCACCAGCACTAACATGAGCCTATTCGTGTGTATGAGTATGGAGTATGTCCTCCCAAAGCTGGTGGATTGCAGCACTGGCTGCTGTTCTCTCCACTGAGGCTTGCTAGGGGTTGCCAAGTATTGCAAATAATTGCTTAGTTAAGAATGGCCATGCAGATTGTTTGGGATACTGAGCTCTAGGCAGTGCAGGACTTGGTGGTGGTACAGAAATCTTCACACAACCGGGATTAAGCAAGCCCATGTTTTCAAAGTATTAATTTTTGAGATCATATATAATTTGTAGCTTCACCTTCCTTGAAAATTAGAAACTGTAATGGTACACTAATAATTAAATCATGATAATAATTTCCTTACTAACGTAGTGAGAGAAATAAGTTTTGATTTTTACATATGTCAGGCATTGCTTTTAAATCTGCCTGTTTTCTGTATTGTTTGAATCTTGTACACAAATTTTCCCTTCTCTCGTTTAGACTCAGGGGTTTTAACCTGAGTTAAAATATAATTAATTGTTTCTGCTGGAGTGATTATAGAGCTTTTTCTCCTAAATCCATCAGCTGTCCTGGTACTTGAGATGCTGGCATTGCAGGCCACCACACCAGGGAAGGGAAACGCTGCCTCACCTCTCCAAGTGCATGAGAATTCCATAGACTTTGCAGCTCTGTATGAGCAAAGTGGTGAGCAGTATATGGCCCTAGAAGACATGGTAGTGAGCAGAAAACTGTGCAGTGTTTCTACCAAAACTATGCTCAGGAGGTTTATTTTGCTCATAGGAAACCCTTCAGTTTCCTATACTGCCACTGCAGAATATTTCCTGGGTTAGAAAAAAGTCTCCATTTACTCCAGTATGTAGGAGGCAACAAACAACTTCATTTAGGAGAGGGAATGCAATGGTTCTCTGCAGTCTTAAAAAATACACTTCTGCATGTAGCTCCTGTTGAAAATGGCAGCAATTTGTCATGCCCAGTGGGAAAAAAAGTCTTCCTCTGTTTTCCTGGATCTGCTTCTCTACTCTATAGCCCACTGGAATGTGCCAGTGGTGGAGGACTGCAAAGGCAAACTAGGTTTTAGTGAGGAAAATGAAAGCCATTTATCCTAACCAAAAACATCTTCAAGGGGAATTTCATTCCTGAAGAAGCACTTCCAGAAATCAGGCTTGTTGAGGTATTGACACTGTGCTTGTGAAAGCAGGCTCTTGGGGGCATGTGTGTGACCAGTCATTGCCCACCGGTGACTGATAGAAATATGCTGCCACTCGGTCTGCTGTGGCAGGGAGAAGGAAATGTGGCCCTGACTTACTTGATACAGTTGTTCGGGAGGGGAGTGAAGAATGGACGTGGTTTAGGGTAATTCTGGGTGCTCGGCTGGTTTGCCAGGCATGGCATTTTGGATGCCATGTCTAGGTTTCATTTAGCTTCAGTGAGGGCTACCAGTTCCTCCCAAGACCTCTTTGTGGGTGCCTCACCTCGTCTGTACTGTTTTCATCCTCCAGATTTTGTTCTTTATGTTTCAGCCTGTTCCCTCAAGGCTTTGAGCCAACTTCACCAAGTTGTAACACCTTTGTTTCCAAATATGCATATACAAATCATATGACATGATACTCAACATTTATTTGGTTTTGAGAAAGGCATGGGGGAGTGACTGATAGGGACCTTAATTGTTTGAACAACTGATGCAAAACATAGTACAAAACATCTGATTACTGACATTAAATCACTGCAGTCACAGCATCCTGAATGAGAAACAATCTCAGTTATTTGTCTAATTAGATTTTTACAGTAACAACCTAGAGTTGTCTTAGTCAAGTAATCTCAGTCAAGCATCAGACCATACTGCATTGCCATTTTCTGCTTTGTTGGAGTGAGACTGCTAGTAGAGAAATAGAATGGTTACATTTTGGTAAAAACAAGGACAAAGTCTTGCTGTTCTGAAGCTCCTGTGTGAAGCCAGTTTCCAGAGGAGTAGGTGAGACCTCTGCAGGAAGGTCACCTGCTGCATCTCAAATTCTGGCGTGGCATCTTCAGGCAAAGCTGACCTCCTCCTGCCCATGCCCCGAATGATGCAGTTTGCTTAAAACCCACACACTTGTGTCAGGATGGGGTTGAGTTCAAGTTATTTCACCCTGCATCTTAAGGAGATTTGGTAACCTAAGTAAAGCATGCAGCTAACCAAAATTAGGTAGCTTCTGATTTAGGGGAGGCTGCAGCTGGCCAGCTCTACTGTTCAATCTGCCGGCAAAATTCTACCTGTACCTACCCAGACACCAGATAATTCAAATGCTTCTGGCAGCCAAAGCTGAAAAGAGGAATGATTGTAGCTGGACCTTTATCTGCAAGAAAAACCTGCAGAGATACTTCATGAGCATAATACATAAAATTATCTGAAGAGCTGTATAGTAGCATTTCAAAACAAAACAAGATTTGGGTTTTTTTAGAGTGAGGCTAATTTATAGCTAATAATCAGTCTACTATAACTTAAAAAAACCAAGAAACCAGTAAGCCTTTGTTTCTGTTTTAAGTGCAGCTAGTGTTTATATTTTGGGCTTTGGGGGGTATTTTTAATTAATTTATTAATTTTCACTGCTTATCTTTATTTTTCATCTGCAGTTATTTGGTACTGCAAGTAAAAGTACAAGTTTTCCTTTCCTTCTACCACAGGCTAATAAGCTACTTGAGGGTTTTTTAGAAACCAGTACTCCAGAGCAAATTAATAAACACGAGGAAGAATTAATTCATTATTTATAGTAAATGTATGGGTAGAAAAAATAGCTCTTAGCTAGATGTTTTGAATAGTTTAACTGCAAAGCCTTTTTTAGTATTTAAAACCAATACTTTCATTTATCTTTAGTGTCTGATTCTTAAAAAGAACTTTTAGCTGCAAATAGTTTTCATTTTTGTATGTTAGAGACTTTGCCTAGCTTTGAATATTAATTCCATATATTTCAGTTTTTTTCTTTTCAGGTACAAAAAAAAATAAGCTAAAATAAATTAAAAGTAAGAGGTTATTTTGGTTCCATAGAGAGCTATTTTCTGGGGGTTTTATGTTATACTGCATAGTAGTATGTGAATCCTATTTCCGTATAAAAGTGCTGTGCTATTCTAGGGCATGTTTAAAAATGTTTATTAAGGGGGTGTGCACAGCTCTAGGTAGGAAGGCTGGTTTAGTCTTCCTATGAAAAAGGGAAATATTCAGAGACCAGTTGCTACAGATCAAATGTGTAGACATTTAGCTCCCTTGAATAGAGTTAGTTTTTGTGATTATTCCCACATAGCTGAGTGTTATAATATTTTGGTGGTAAAATTTCAGTGATTCTAAAGTAAATGGCAAATTAACAGTAGCAGAGGACTCAGATGATTTGTCTTAGTTTAAAGTGCCTTAAAACCAAGCCAGTTTTGAAGCGTGGCAGTTACACAGTCAGAATACATTTTGTGTGTTGCTGTTAGGCCTTTTTTTTTTTTTTACAGCCCTAAGGCTTAGAAACCAACCCTTTAATTTGTCTGTGTTTTCTACAGCAAATTATTTATTAAGCAAGGGTTTGTAGAATAAGAGCATGTCATGAAGACCACACTGATACCTCTCTTGCAAAAATTGCACAAGAGACTTTTCTAACCAGTGGTGACACAGTTGTAAAACCAACAGGGAACATCCACATCAGCTATTGCTGGGTGTCTACTGCAGAGCAGGCTGGTCTAACACATCTGAAGCCTAAGAAATAGCAGAGATCCTCCAGAGTCATCCTTTGCTCATAGGTTATCATGTTTTTCATCCTTTGCCTGCAGTTTTGAGACACCTTTTTTAATGGAGGTACCTTAGTCCAGAGAATTCCTATTGTACAGGTGCTAATATTGGATATTCACTCTACATCTGAATGGTGATAGGTGCCAGACCAATTATTGCTAATAATTATAAGGCCTTTAAAGAAATGGTCACTAATGGAGAAGCAGTGTTTTTTAGAAAAGAAGGAACAACAGTAGGATATTTGTATGCAAAATGTCCGGTTCTCTCAAAAGGATGCCTGAATCCTCCCGGGGTCCCAAATTCTGCACACACATTCATAATATTTTAAACCTTTTGTGTATGATTACTGTATCACTGTATGGTTTTCTGTGAAGTTGGTGAAGTAAAAGAGAAGTTAATTATGGTAAATCTGAGAACTCTGAGACATAAAATTCTTGGCAGTCAAGGCTAATGCTGCTGCGCATACTTCTGTGCTTAATGGTCACATAGAATAGGTATATTCCAGAAGTAAATCTATCTCAGACATTGAAATTTAATTTTCAAAGCTTTGGGGTTAGTGATTTGCAGCACTCATAGACCAAATTTGACACATTAATACATCTACTTTATGACATCCACCCACGCATAAACATATATCAAAGATATTAAATACAAGTAAGACTCAAAAAGCTGCAGTGGCTTGGTTCATTCAGTAAAGCAGTTGGCTTAGGTATTAGCTCACTTCTCAGAACTCTGGTGCAGATTGTGCTATGCCAACAAGTGGAACCATAATCCATTTTTCCAAGATGGATATAGCTGCACATTGCCATAAAAAGAACTGTTGCTGAATGCTTGCTGTTTTCACAACCATCTGTTAGGATGCAATGTTTTCGTCATTATGGTAAAATTAAAAATTAATTAAACTGTCATAAAAGTAACCCTTATTACCCAGTTTACATAATCTTATGTGTCTGCGAGAGTTGCTCAACCCTTCCTTTCTCTGAATGACATATTAGAACAGTAAGTATGTAAGAAGCAGAACTGTATAAATTTAGAAAAATGCCTTTAGCTTCGGTCTTTCCCAAAGGTATATCAGTTATCCCACCAGAATCTCAGCAAGCATAAAATTAAGCTGTATATGTAACAAAATAAACATAACCAAAACCAGAAAGTCGGTGTTCATCTACCACCAGAAGTCTTACGTGCAGTCTGCAGCACAAGTTTTATTTACACAGAACCTCTCTGTTTCTCACTTTTCAGAGCTTTACTTTTTTTCTAAACTTCATGTTTGTGGTCTCACAGGTTATTATCAGAATGAGAAAAAGATGATGTTTGTGTCTTTTCTCTTGCATCACTAAGCTGTAGCAGATCCACATGACACCCAGCTTTAGTTTTGTGATCAGTGAATATCAGCCTCTGCTCATCTCTCAAACATAACTTTTAAATCCTAGTGGATTTAATCAGGCCAAACAACACATGTGCACTGTAGTTCCCTCAGGGACACGGGGATATGAACTCACTGAGAAGTTTTAGAGAAATATTCCTTTTAAATATATAATCAGTTCTTCGTAAATATAATCAGTTCTTCAAAAGCAGACCTTTTGGCACAAGTGTCATTTTCCTCTGGAAGGCTTCTCAAGTTCAAGGTACAACTTCCAGGGAAAAAAATCAGAATAAAATCCCGTACCCAGACTCTTTTGAAGCTCATTTGCTATCAACCAGTTGTATGCCCAGAAGAGCCCGTGGGCAGGGAGATTGGTTCCTGTTTCCCTTCAGCCAAAAACCATTATACAGTTGCCAAAGGATAAGAAAAGAGGCCAGACTTGCCTCTGTCTGGGATAGTCCACAGGCGGCCTTGTATTCCATGTGGCAATTCCACATTCGTCTTGTCTCTTCTTAGGGGCTTCATTTTTTCTCTCTTATGTATGCTAAAAGTAATGCAGTATTCTAAAGCCCAGGATTATCCAGGGTCAACTAAGTCCTCTTCAGGTTTCTGGTTTTGTTAGTTTATTAGTTTTGATGGTTGTCTGCAAACTTTTAAATGTTTTGAAATAGTGAAGGTTCTCACTATATTATGTTTTTCTTGCTCATCTGTCTAAATAATAGTTTCCATTTAAAATAAGGACAGCTGGAAAAGCATTAACCTGGGAGAAACATTTGCATTTTGTATTCTTGGGGGAGAAAAAAATAATAAAGTGCAATATTTTAAAGGAATTCAGCGTATTCGCTGTTTAGTTTTTACACTTGTTGATCACAGTCATGTGACACTGTGAAGTCTTGGTCCCAAACAGCAAGAAACCAAGAATAAATGAGAAAGCCTGATTGTAAGTTCCTAGATCAGTGGTTCCAAACAGTGATCCATGAGATCTTGGTAAGTGCCCTGCAAAACTATCCTGAACACTGTTTTCTGGTGCAAATGTGACAAAGCTTAAAAAGTTTTTCTCAACAAACATCAAGGCTCCTGCTAATCCACTGTCCAGAAAGTTATCAGTCTTCCAGGTGATCTGACAAAGCTGAGTTGCAAAGTAAACACTGACTGATGGTCCTAACCACCTCCTGACCCTTTTTGGACAGAGTAGTCTACAAGTTGCATCCTGTATGACCTTTACTGTGGGTTGCAGACCGCTGCTGTTTTCCTCCTAAGGGAAGGTGCTGCCCAGGCCCTTAGAGCTCATCTTTCTGGGGAAATTGTCCTCCTCCTTCTCCCCTTTCCTCAGTTAGCATCAGCTGTTCCTAATTTGGTGAGGGTTTGCTCCTTTGTTCTGACATGTGGGGTGTGAGGTGGTGGCTGGCTGAGGCAGTGGGTGTTTTTGCCATGTGTAAACCTGTTTTCCCATTTCCCCCTCCCCATGAGCAGCGTCCTTGACAGTGCAAATCGCCTGGATGAAGAACACAAGCTGATCGCCAGGTATGCAGCAAGGCTGGCAGCAGAAACTTCTTCATCAGTAAGTGTTTTAATTAAAGGAAGGTACTTTCCTTCTGTTGTGTTCCAGGGGCTTGGCAAGATCAGGGAAATTACATCTGACAGTCAAATGATTAATGGATTTTTTTTGCCTATTCTTTTCATCAGAGGCTGCTGTACTTTAATAATAACACTTTTATGCAGTCCATTTAATCCAAAGAATCCACGTGCTAATGCATATAATCTATATACTAATGCAGTGGTATTTAAATAATTGCATCAAAGGGAGTCTGGCATCTTGAACTCGGGAAAGACTATAAAATATTGTCTGGACTAGCTTTGGTTAAAGGTTAATGATTTACTGCATTGAAAAAATGGGGTGGTGAATCCATTTTACTCTCTAGCTCAAATATCACAGCCACTAGGGCCTTAAGTACTAAGGATATTAAAGAATGTTCTTCAGCAGGATGACTGTAATGACCTCCTGCATTAGCCCTGGCTCCCATTTTCACTTCAGAGCAATGATTATTCTGCTCTCTGTATCCAAAGATAGAAGGTGGTGACAGGCTAAAACCTCACTAACTGCATTCAGGAAAAAGAGAGAATGAAGCAGGAACCTAATCACAGTATATAAAATCTTAAATGGTACATAAAAGGTCAGCCTAGCTACTTTTTTTCAATCTCAGACCATTTGATAGACCATGGGACCATGAATGATGGTTAAGTGAAAAGCAGCTGGTCTGGAGTGCCCAGAAGCATTTTCACACTGAGATTTTCACACTGTGGGGTCAATTGAAAGGGTGAAGTTGGGCACCACACGTTGTGTAGACACTGAGTCCCATTCACGCCAGGTGAAGACGAATCTGCTGCCCCATGCAGATGCTGCCATGGAGATTTCAAGCTGCCTGCAGCTGCCTGGGAAGAGAGGGGTGCTCCTGTTCTGCCAGCCCAGCCCAAATCAATCCTTTCCAGACCTGTGACACAGTGTTTCAAATTTAAGGCAACCTCTAGATGATGGTCTTATTTCTGAAAGACAGTGATTCTTGATGGGAACATGATTTCCCATTAATAATGTCTCTGGTTAAGAATCAGTCGTCATCAGTTCCATATAACGTGTCCTTGATATGGGGGAAAACAGTATAAACAAAGCTGACTTGAAGGAAAATTCTGAATTTCTCATTGCCATCCATCTTTGCTCTTTAAACAAAAGAGACAGAAGGAAAA
Organism: Tichodroma muraria; assembly: GCA_013390105.1. Taxonomy (NCBI): domain Eukaryota; kingdom Metazoa; phylum Chordata; class Aves; order Passeriformes; family Sittidae; genus Tichodroma; species Tichodroma muraria. The sequence goes on along the minus strand of WAAG01008022.1, from coordinate 6,890 downwards.
GAGAAGGTTTCTGTAGAGAGAAATCTTTCCAAGCAAAAGAGTGACACCCAGTAGGGGCAGTGGAAATTTTTAAAGCTTTGCTGATGGTCATTTTGAATTTTAAGGAACTAAATATATTAATAATGTTGGGCATTCAGGATAAAGATCCTGATTCCTCCTGCATGAGTGATGACATCCACCAGTGTGTATCTGTTCTTTATGCACTGTTCTTCCCTGTGGTTGATGTGTTAATGGGAAAATGTATCCATTGCAGAAAAAATAGTACGTGGTTACAGGGGAAATATACTGTCCTTTTCCCACAGATGGTCCTAACCTTTGTTAGGTTTGTTAGGCTATTGAGATGTGTCTTCATCCTTTTTGAGAGTCCACCTCCTGGCGGAGGAGATTCCTGGCATCACATAAAATAACGCTCCAGAGTTACACTTCACAGAGCTTTTTGTGGTGAGGAACCCTCATATCACAGCAGTAACTCAGCGGAGTATTTTTAAATATTAGATTCTTTCAGGTTGGAGTTAGAAATAAATTGGTATCTTTCATAGCTGTGAAACTTTTAAATGTCCTGCTCTGTGTTGTCAGTGTTACAGTACTGAAATACAGCAGTGTGAATAAGGAAAATAATAATTTATTATTGCTGATGAACATGCAAAAAGAGCATAGTCCAATGAAGCTGTAGTGAGCACTGCCTAGTTTGGTGAGAGACAAATTCTTATTTCATTTTATTGGTGGGAAAAAAGATTTTTCTGAACCTGAAGGACTGGGGAAAGAGGTTTCCTGAAGTATCATGAGAGCATATAGGAAAATTTGGCCAAATGGGCCACGCAGCTGGACTGAAAACTGAATACTGCTTTCAAACTGAAAGTAAAACCACACTTTCAAGAGGGTGAAGCATCACTGCACTGGAAACACGTCCTGTTCTTTCTGGAGGCAGACAATGGTTTTTGCTTCAGTGTACTCCTGTTGTCTGTAGCATCAGTATCAAGAGCCACATTGCAGCAACTGCCTGCAGCAGTGTCACTGCCTTTTACGATAGCTTCAGAGGAAGCTGCATGAAAAAGCAATGAATGACAGGATGGTAAACACTGAGTCTTATTTACTCTAGCACTTACTCTGCTTTTACTAGCAATGGTTCCATACTGGTATGAGCACAACACGAATGCTCTTTTCTTAGTGTAGGCAAGCTTGGTACTGCACTTTCTATAAAAAGATTTCACAGAACAGATCTGTGTTGAACTTACGGTGCATGCTGGCTATTCCTCTTTCAATGCAGCCTTCTCTGTTTTACAACAGCAGCCGAGTCAGCAGAGAGGGGCATCAGATATCTCCTTCACCATTGATGCAAACAAGCAACAAAGGCAGCTGATTGCCGAGCTCGAAAATAAAAACCGGTAAGGATCCACCAAGTACCTGGTTTTGTTCAATCCCATATATTACATATATGTTTGTTCCTTAGCATTTTTTACCACCTACACCTGTACAATGTGCTTATACAGGCACATACATATCCCCCTACAAAAAAAAAAAAAACAGCACAAAAAGGTCCATACAATAGGATAAAGGCTCTGAAATCCATAGCCACCCCATGTTTTCATAAGTGTACTGTCCACTGACATGATATAATCATGGATACTTTACTGTTTGCAGCTGCTGTTTGTTAAGAGTGTAAAAAAAATAGCCTGTCCTGTTTCAAAACCAGATTAACTTTCAGTTGGATTCTCAGTAGCACTATAACATGAAATGATAAAAGGATCAGTCACGCTTGTAATGTTATGCTCCCCTGCTTTTATTTGGGAAAAAGATGATTAAAGCTCTTCAGAACACAGTCTGCCTGGGAGAGGTTTGCAGGAAGATTAGCAGCAAGTTAGGCTGCTGATCAAATGAGACAGGAGGTACAGATGTGACCTAGACTGGGAGAGAGTGTCCAGGAGAATTAGGCCAGCCGGCCCAAAAATGAGTGATGCCTGTTTGTTAACAGCAGAGAACCTGGCCCTGGGTATCAGACTGCCTGATGCCGTGAAATGTGTGGCAGCAGAGCTCTGCTTTTAGTGCTGGACCATAAAACAGAGGCTAGCCCAGACCAGATGGTTTCCTATTCCAAACTCTGCGCTGCCTTCTGTCACCGTGTAATGAGCACCATCACCTCCAGTCTCGATTTGCCTTTCATAGTTCGAGGCTGCCTCCTGACCGTCTGCTTCCAGCACATTGTGAAGAAGAGACAAAATTCACAAAGGTTTCAACCTTCTGCTGTGAAGCTTTGTATTAGCCTTTTGACAGCACTCCAGGGCTCACAAGGCAGTCGTAACAAGTCTTGTTAAAGTGCTTTTCTGTGAATTGTCAACTGCTCTCACATCTCTGCTTCTATTAAAAGTATTTTTAAGGGCTAAATGTTTTCACTGATACTCCACAATGTCCAGAAAGGTTACTTCAACTGTTTTTGAGTTCAAGAAGTGCCAGAAATATTCATGGTGAAGAATTAAAAGGGAACAGTTCAGTTAAGCATAGAGCTATTTTATGTCTACCTCTATTTTTTGGGGGGGTTGAAGAACAATTTCCCTTTATGGCAAAATCCTAAGAGTTTATTTAGAAAATATCCAGAGCCCTCTCCCATTGCTGAGGGCTTCTTTGGTTGGCTGCAAACAAGTCATTTTACGTACATCTTCATTGATTAAAAGCTAAATACAGTCATACTCTTTCACCTCTTGCAACATCCAGGGAGCTGGTTTTGTGGAAAATTACTGACTTATGGTCTTCTGCTTATTCTCCTCCCCAAGAGAAATCCTACAGGAGATCCAGAGGCTGCGACTTGAACATGAGCAAGCATCTCAGCCCACACCAGAGAAGGCCCAACAAAATCCCACTCTCCTTGCAGAGCTCCGGCTCCTTAGGTAAGTCCATGGCAGTAAAACCTCTGGCCTTGTCAGGGGCCAACCAGTCATTCTCAATAAGAGAAGTAAAAGATAAGCCTGGCTTATGGTTTTGGAGGCTTTTTAAAGTAAGTCAGCCTATGTGTATTTTTTATCCATTTTTGGTGCAGCCCATTGTCCTAGAAGTAATTAAGCTTATGCTTTAAACTGCGTGCATGAGCAATCTCACATATTACTCCTCTACATTAAATTAAGCATGTGCATTAGTATTTGCAGAGTTAGGCCCTTAGGTCATTTGGAACAGGTCCCCACAGCCTGGTCCAAATGCCATTAATTATATGGGGAAAAATGTTCAGAACAAATGCCTTTACAAAGATTTCTAGTTTATATTAAATAAAATACAGAACTACATGAAAATACAGACAGAATTAGATGTTGATCTTTGGAAATTTCCCCCATGTGTTGAACTCTATGTAGAGGTCAGTTCTCTTCGTGGTGCAAAGCCAGGCTGCAGAATTATCCTCCTTGTCACATGAGGGATGAAGAGTTATGTCATCTGCAGCTGCTGATGATTTAGAGGATCCTTCCTCCAGTTATCCCATCAAGCTAAAAACATTAATATGCATATGACTGCATGTTAGTTACAATGCTCTACGTGGATTTACTAATTTCCATGTATATCACATTGAAGAAGTACAGTTGTCATTGGCCCAGATCCATAGGTTCCCTGAAAGTCCTGAANCCTTCCTCCAGTTATCCCATCAAGCTAAAAACATTAATATGGATATGACTGCATGTTAGTTACAATGCTCTACGTGGATTTACTAATTTCCATGTATATCACATTGAAGAAGTTCACTTGTCATTGGCCCAGATCCATAGGTTCCCTGAAAGTCCTGAAGTTCACATTGTGAGAGCCAGACAGAGAATCCAATAAGACCTATTCAAAATGCTCTATATGAATAGAGAAGAGAGTGTAAACACATTTTTTCCAGTGAAACAATGCTAGATTGCTCTGCCCCCTGACTAAAGAACATTTTTTGCCACTTAGCTGCTCCTCGCACAACTAATATTTTAGTGGTCTGATGCATATCCAAAGGAATTTACTGAAAAAAGAAATTGTGCTAAATTTTTTTTCTTTACAAGTACCTGATAGTTTTATTACGGAGTTTCCCACACAAAAATATTTTTCTGATTCACAAATCATTTATTTGGCTTTCCAATCTAAATACAGATTAGCTTCTTCATTTCTATGAGTGATTTTAATGTGTAATTACTTCTAGAGATCTATAGGCAAGTG
>WAAG01008012.1:0-18395 GCA_013390105.1 Tichodroma muraria | reverse complement strand
GCACTGTTGATGGAAAATCACTTTTAGCCTTTTCCTTGTGCGTGTGTTTCTAGGTTCTTCCTATTGCTCCTAGATGCTACAATAATTAAATAAAAAAAAAGTAAATGAAACCATGATTCAGTATGGGGCCCTGCTCACTGCAGAACTTTTCTGTCAGCTTCAAATCTCTCAGTCCCTTTATCCAGAGTCTGAAAGGTGTCATTAAATGTTAACTGGGCCTATTTAGAGATGTTTATTTGGACTTCTCTTTACTGGTTTATTTTCAGATTTCACTGACAGGAGTCTTGACTGGTAGTTAATGTATTTTGTTGTCTGAAAGCATTTTGGTGGTCATATTTGTTACCTTGTTGGTGTAATTTTGTAAGAGGTGTTAGAAGCAGAAAGAATTTGCTGAGCTATTGCATGGCAAGTATATTGATGAAGAAATGCTACCTACGTCTCTGACCTTTCACTTTTGGAGACCTACAATGCATGTGTCTAGTATTTATGCATGTTTAATATATTTTCAAATATAGCAAAAGAGAATGAAGTCCTACTGTGAATCCTCACTTGGTAGTATCAGTGAGATTGTAGCACAGATCTGAGGAAAAGGAAATCAGTTTCATTCACTATTCCTCATTCTTATTCATCTACTCTTTACCACAGTGCACATATAGTTTAAAACCCACCCAACCTGTGTCATTTTTTGATTAAGATTTTCCGTGAGTAGAAAACATTTTTAGATTTGATTGAATTTTCTTTAGTGGATCAGTGAGAAGTTGGGTGCATGATGACTGTACCCTGAGTTTCCAAGAAAGCCTGTGAAACAGTTTGTGCACAGGACTATTTGACTTTGATAATGCTTTTGGGAGACCAGGTCAGATTGGGTTTAAACAGGATTAGTCTAAAGCAGATTTTCTTTACTTGTATTTTAAGTAGCATGGGATTTATGAGGGGAAAGTAGATTTATGACCCTGGAAAAATCTTTATCCCTTTCAGTCTAGTTTCAGTCTTCAGAGTGAGACTGAGCTGGTTCCTTTGGTTGATGGATTCGTATGATGGATAATACCCATAATGATTTGTGTATTTCTGTTACAATTCCTGATTGACCTTGCGTAACCAAAGTCTTGGGTGCTTTGTTGTCAGTTAAGTTATCACAGCAGCTCGTGGGAAGTTCACTGAGTACTGGGTCTAGTGTGAGGGTGATGCACAGGCAGGCAGGAGAGGTGAGACCACTACACACAGATTTGCACACACTGCTGAGGAATGCAATTGCGATCCCCATGCAGAAACAGTTTGGCTGGTAGCTTCAAGCATAGCAGTGATGCAAAGATTAGCATTTGCCATTGGACTTCAAGGTTTGCTACCTGAGTGTGAGCCTGAGGCACCTGTGGGCTTCAGAAATAGCTTTACATTTAAAGGGATACTTTTGCTGAAACTATTTAGTAATTACATGTCTGCCCCTGCCAACAGATAAAAAGTCTGACAGTACTAGCAGTTCACTGTCTTCTCAGCAACATTTTCTAAGCTAGAGTTTGGAAATTGTACTGTGTTAGGAAATGGCCTTGAGATTCAAGTTAGTTTACTCCTCATTTCACCTAAGCAGGGGTGGTTGTGTTTGTCATCTGCTGAGGCTGAATCACAGTTCAGCACAGAGTCATTTCTCAGTTTTGGCCAGCCTTCAGTAAATAGAGGCATGTAACACTCGCCCTGCAAACAGCTGCTGGAGGCCAAGGGTTATATCAGTGAATAGTAACATCAGGACTTTTACTGACTCTGTCTCTTCATTTCCCAGAGCCCCCCATGCTGATGGGTAAGGCTTGCTGTCCCCAGTGCGCAGAGGGGAGGACAAAGCACGGGAGGGGTCAGTGAGGACACGGTCCTGCAGTTCTGGCTGCAACTGTGCTGTATTGCCAGACTACTGCTGCCAGCTGCTTGACTGTCTTACAGGACTAGGTTTACCCTAACTTGTGCAATTGCTTCCTGATTTGGTTTTGATCAAGCGATCCAAGTTAAAAAGACACATTTTAAAGAGCAATGTCACAGATCTCAGAGGGTGGGTGAGTTACGCTACCAGAAGCAGGTAGGAATGCCCCAAGTGCCAGCTAACACCATCTTTCAACAAGAGTGCAAAATCTGAGTTCTAAACTGCCCCTGGCCGGGAAAAGCAGCAGTGCCATGTTCTGGATCCAGCTCTCCTTGATTCTTCAAGTGTTGCTGTGGTCAGGGAACAGTACCTGCTGTTCCCAAGCTCCAGAGTGGTATCAGGGAGGGCCAGGGCAGGAGCAGCAGCCCCCTTAGCTGGGGCCTGAACAGGCACTACTCAAGACACAGCTCCACTGTATCATGTTGGTGGGCAAAACCAGATGAAGCCTAGAATTGCCATTTCTGTGTTTACCTTACAGCAAACACTGCCCCAAAAGATCTGTGAACTCCAGTATGCTTCTCTGGAGGCTAAAATCCACCCAGCACCACAGGTCCTCATCAGGCTATTAAAATTCTTCAATCACTGACACTTCAGCTTAGGAAACAGTTGTGTCACACCAATGCCAAACAAGAAGAGCACCAATAGGCAAGAATACCCATACACTTCTGCTGCCTTACCCTTACTCTGTAACTTAACTCCTGCACAAGATTTGACTGGTCTTTTCTCTTTCATTTCATCCCCATTCATGATAGCACTTTAACAGTCAGAAGTAAACATGCCTGATTTTCTTAAAGCAGTTCGCATAATTTGAAGAGCTGATCTGTGTGTATGTGTGTGTGTTGTTTAACTGTGGTAAAAGGTTATGCTGAGAACATAACTTTGCAGACCTTATTAGTACTGAATAAAGTAAGTTAATGACAGCATACTACTGACACTACTGCAGTGTCAGTAGTATGCTGGTTTGGGCTACAAGCATGAATGCCACTACGGACAGCAAGTCCTAAGCAGTCAAGGTAACTTCCACACCTTTTTTTGCTCAATGTGCTCCTTTTTAGGGGATGTTTTACTAACATCAGTTAAGTTGCTAACTTAAATTTAGGTTGTTTTTAGCTAACTTACGTTTGGGTTGTTTTTAACTAAATACAATTTGGTTAGGTGGAGTATAGACAAAGAATACTGTTTAAAATCTGTTTTTGCAAATCTGGTTATTGTGTTTTTAAAAAGTCTGTTGCTCAAACACACCTGCTTGCTGCCTAACTCTGTTCTATGTGAGAGCTGCATCTGGAAATCCCTGTGCCTCACTCCCCCACCCCCGTCTGAAAGCTGTGTGTTAAGAAGCAAAGCCATGTGTTCAGAGACCAGTTATGTGCTTTTGTATTTCAGAACCTTTTGAGCGTGTAAAGTTTACAGCCATGAGCACACTTTATAGCTTTTTTCTTGCCTACTTCAAGGAAAGAGCCATTCTCAGTCCACAAATGTAGAAACACAATCAGGTCAGGAGTTTGATTCAGCTTAATATAACTATTAATATAGTGGCTAACCAGTCTTCACTGTGCTTCAGTTTCCTTCTGGCACGTCTGAAAGTGATTGACCAGTTATGGTTCAGAGACCAGTTATGTGCTTTTGTATTTNGCTAACCAGTCTTCACTGTGCTTCAGTTTCCCTCTGGCACGTCTGAAAGTGATTGACCAAAATCAGTTGTAGAGAAAGGGTGTCCAGGACAGCCCAGGGTCTCCCTGCTGCAGGTTGAGCCCTGACACTGCCATCCCACGTGAGCAGGAGTCCCAGCTGTCATGCCTCACAAGATCCCAGTTCGGGTCACCTGTGCCACTGCAGCAGTCCCAGGCTGGCTGGCAGGGCTGTGGGGGTCCCAGCCATACCTGCTGCAGTGCCAACCCCAGCCCACACCGTCCCAGCAAGGTATCCTCCACCACTGCAAGCCTCTCCCTTCAGTGATTCAGCAGCTAAATAACAGCCTGGTTTTTCCTCCTCCCTGTGTGCATAAAAGGAATTTCAGTATAAGGAAACTGCTTTTAGAAAAATACTAAAATGTACTAAGTGGTGTCTTAAGCTTCCCCTTTCCCAAGGCTAAAAACTAAGGGTAAAACGACCCCGTTTTTCCATTAAATAAGTTGTCAGTCACACTGGTTAGCCCCAGAACAAAGTTCCAGGAACAAGTAAATATTTTAGGCAGGTGTGTTTGTTTTATCTGTGCTGATAGTGCCAAGCTGTGGCACAATCAGATCACTTTGACCATATACTGCTGAGCTCAGAAGGACTTTGAGTAGGCTGAAAGGGCAGGGCATGGTGCCCTGGAGCTGTCTATGCCACACCACCGCTGTGATGATGATCTGGAGTTTCAGCAGTGGATGCAGTCAGCTGCCAGGCCCTGCCAAGGGCACCATGCAGGGGGTGAGTGTTAATGCCCAACATACTGCCTCTGCTTGTCCCCAGGATGCTGGGACGAGGGGCTATCAGACAGAGAAGATGCCCCAAGTCAGCAGGCTGAGCTGAGCCTGCAAGAGGGGAGGACAGCACCTCCTCCATCACCATTGCTCCAGCATGTGCAGTCTCATACCCCCACATTCATTGCAAATGCCAGGGAAGACTGAGTTTCAGCAAGACATACTGACTTCACATTACCTAGCTCAGAGACAAGGCACAACAGTGCCACAAAAGCTTGCACAAAGCCCTGCAAGCAGCCACATGAAGGTGTTTTGTGCTTCAAGTCCTTTTTGATTTTCGAACACTTTTCCTTTAATAACAAGGAAGGTTAATGCCTGCAGTATGTTTGTTCTTTATAGGGCCTCTATGTGAATTTTCCCCATATCGGATCTGACTTGTGAGAAAAAGGGGAGTACTATAAAGATTTGCAACAAGGAATTTTATGTCATGTATAGGTGAAAATTGTCATGCAAATGGCTGTAATAGGCAATAAGCGTTTGTTCTCTTTTTATGATGATATGATAAGATGTTAAAATAGGAGTCTCAAAGTCCAGTACACAATGCTGAGGCCATGGTTGCTTCAAGGTGCTCACAGTCTGCACAGTGAGTAGACGAAGCAAAATGCAGAGAGGAGTGTGGGAGCTATTTATGTCAGTGAGAGACACCACACAATTCATTCTCATACTTAATTTTGTCTAATTATTAGTATGGATTTTTGTAGGCAGTGGAATAATCTGCTTATCAAATACCACTTTGAAATACACTAGTTCTGCCTTCTTCTGAAGTTAAACATACAGTGATTTAGTCAGCTCAGTGAGTCACAATTCCAGTAAATGCAGAAGACAGCTCAGTGCATTTAGCACATAATATCACAATTAACACTTCAGAAGCCTGCTTAAGTAACAGAAACACCCGAAACAATTATATAGACATTTTTAGGATCCAGGGTGTAGTGTTTACTGAACAGGCAAGAATCCTCTTTAAAAAAATAATCTTCACATGCTGTTGTGACTGGAAGTGGTTGGTTAAACTATGCCTGTAGAAAGGTTTAACACATCCAAAGCAGCACAAACATTACAGAGGGGAGCAATATGATGCAATCTCTCAATGTCTGTCAGAGCAAGTTGCTTAGCCCTTAGCGAGCAGTCAGCATTGGCTTCCTTTGCTGCAGAGAGGGGCAGAGCTGCCAGCTGAATCCTTGAGGCCAAGGGAGGTGCTCATCGTTGTACCCCCTATCTTGGCAAAGAAGCCACAGTGTCCAGCTGGTCTCTCCTGGGCTCTGCCAAAGTCATAAGAGGCAGTGGGGCCATGCTGTTGTCCTTGCCCTCTAGAGTAAAAGGGTAAGTAAATTTTTTTAAAAGGCTTTTGTGGTTATTATGAAGTAATCTTGATAATGTCTAATACCTTGGCTTTATGACCTTATTCCAAGAGAAGGCCTGCTGAAATTTTCATTGTCTTTGCATCTATGAGGATGTTGAGGTTGCATGGTAATCTTGTGTTTAGGAAACAAATTACAAATTCTTATCCTTGTTATTAGTAAGATCATGTAGTTCATCCATCCATCCAACCCACATTTGTCACCACAGTATCTGAATTTTATCAGGACAATTTTAAAAAAAAAATGTTTCTGAGTGCTCACGTGAGTAACAGAAGTGAGTATGAATCGTGATCAAAGGGACATTTTGCACTTCATGCATCCAGTTGCAGTCAAGCTTTAAATTCACTGAGGTCAGACCTCAAGTATGTCTGTAGTTTGATGCAAATTTTTAAGCTTGTGCCAGAACATAAAGTTCTGGTAGTAGCTTACAGAATGCACATCAGCAGGAACACACAAAATATCTGCAAAAGGAGATGGCATACCCAGGGTAACACTGGTACCCAGGGTAACACTGCTGTCAGCTGTACTGCCTGTTCCTCTCATGTCCTTACCAGAAGTGCAACATTACATGTTCTGATTGTACTCCTTTTTTGTCAGAAAGGATCTATTGAAAGAATTAGGTTTTACATACACAGGGCCAGTGGGGGGAAGGAAAGACCCTTCTCTTCCTTCTCTCTCCTCCTATGCCCTGTCATAGAGTTTCTGCTATCCTTTTCATACTGGCTCTCATACCATGCAGCACATTTAAACAGGAAGGAGGAAAAGGTGGAAACTTGATGCTGTAAATCAGTCTTGTTTCAAGGGAAGGATAGCACAATACTTCTTTTAAAGTTTGGTGAACCCTGAATCTGATACCATCTTCCAGCAGTTCCCAGCTCAGCATGTGTATCAGCTTTAACATGGAGAAACAAGATATTTTAATGACTTAAGGCAAATGCCAGCCTGTTTGGCCCTTGCAAAACATGAAAAATATTCTGCTGCTTCCAAGTCTGTGAAATGATCTGTTTAATTTGGGAAATAGGCAGTACTGGCAGCTCCTTGTTTTCTAAGAAACCAGTCCAGTCTACTTCATATGTAATTTACTGTCCAGCCCTAATCTTTCTGTGTCAAACCAAATTACAAAATAAATACATCAACACAATCATTTGATAAATTGAACAAAAAATATACGAAGCACAAAACATTCTTAGTCTTCCTTGAAATCATTTTTAAGGACAGTTATGCTAGTTGAAAAGTGACACTAAACTATTCACTAGAGCTTGCAGTCTGGGAAGCAGGGATGTGTTTAGGCAGCCAGTAAAACAAACAGAAGAAAGGACTGTGCCACCCAACAAAAAATGAACAGATGAGATTCACAGTTGCTGGATTTTGCAAAGAGCAAAAAGCATGAATGTATAATTAATAAAACAAACTTCTCTAGTACAGACTTGACTTAAATGTGCACAATTTGCTGTCTGAAAGCAGGGGAGTCTGCAAGGGAAGAATTATTCTGTGTCATGCTTTCCTCCTGCACATTGTTATTATTCATCAGCCTTACTAGAAACATGACAGTTTTGCTAGCTAGACCTTTGGTCTGACCCAGCTCAGTGCCTTTCACATCCTTGCCTCATGAATAGTGCAGTTATCCCTGCAGAAGACACACAGTGAGGAGAGGGTGGTGTGCCATAGAGATGTACCTGCTATCAATGTGAAGAATAGAAAACTGTTAATAACTGTGGCATTCTTGTGCCCACTCCCTTTGCTGTATTTTTTCTCCCAAATCAATTGTTTTTAATAAATCAGAAAGTTATGGGTTTTTTTGGTCTGAAGCTAGAAGGACCAGGGTCATCAGAGGGATGGCTGAAGACTTCTGTGAATCCACAGAATGACTATTATGTAGGAGAAGGAGTTGCTCAAGCCAGCTTGATGCCTGTGTAGTCCCACAACAGTTTAATATTCCCAGCAGAATTTGCAGATAGGTTTTGCCAGGAAAGGGTTTTTTTGGGTGTTTTGGTTTTTGTTTTTTTTTTTTTTTTTAATTGCAAGGGGTGCAGTTTTACTTTCTTTCTTGGGTGGCTATAAGAACTTTAGAAGAGATAAGTGAAGCAGGAGAGGCGGTGGGGTAGCACTGTTTGTGAGGGGTAGTTTAGCTTAGATTGAAACCCCTGATGATGATGACAGGTTGAGCGGGCAAAGATCCTGGTCAGCAGAGTGGATGTCCTGGTAGGAGTCTGTTACAGGCCACCTAGCCAGAATCAGTAGACAGATGATTCATTCCACAGGAGCTTGGGAGAAATCTCACAAGTGCCACCCTTGTACTCATGGGGGATTTCAACTTGACAGAATCTGCTGGTAGTTTAGAAAATGATGGGGTCCATCCTGAATCTCATGGATGGTCTCCCCTTTTACATCCTTACCTTTTTTATGTCTCCTAGTAAATAATTCGAAATCAATTCTTATCTGATTTTACTTTGTATGTTTCATCCAAGAAGTATGTAATGCAGAGAATCTTGCCATTGAACTTCGTTAAGCTGTGCTTCTGGAAATTTATATTAAAACTGCTTTTAACACCTTAGACAGTGATCCCTCAAGTGATCTAAACCACTCATTTGTGGCAACTCTCTTCTTTTTTCATCACCTCGAAAGTACATCTACTTTCTCCTCACTCAGCAGCACACCTCTTTTTGGAAAAATGTTACCAGGCACTTTAAATTAAACCAAATCACATTTTGCAGGAAAGACCTAGAAAATAATGGAGATGGTTAGCTGCAAATACAAGCACACCCGAGCCCACAGCTTCCTGTCCTGGAAGGAGCTATTGTGAAGCATGGCACAGATCCTGCAGCCACCTATGATGTGCTGTCACACACTCACGTGTGAGTGGGACAAGGTAAGGCACCGTGAGGTGGTACCATGGCCCACCTTCTTTTCATGCTTGCACAGCCTGTAGCCCTCATCATTGCAGCCTGTGTGACATCTGCACTTTGGACAACAACCATCAGGTAACTCCACAGATCCTGGAGGGTCTATGTTGTTGTGGGTTTGTGTTTATTGTTGCAGTGATTTTATAAACGCTTAAAGTGATTTATAAATGGCTTAAACAAAAGGTGTTTCTTTGCAGGTCATGTCCTCCTCTCCAGTGCAGATTTCAGTACTACAAGAAGTCTGGAGGATTTTTTTCAATGAAAGGTTTATATGGCATTGGAGGCAAAAGTGTGAAATGGTAGTAGATATTGTAGGACAACAACTGCAAATTGTGTGCAAGCAGTAGCTTCTCTAGGTGATGGACTGTGCTTCAGAGGTGTGAAGGGCTCACAAAAAGTGGTGAAACATGATATTTTGAAGGGGCATTCTCAGAGGGCTGTGGTTTACCAGGGGATAAGGACAACTGTAGATGTCCTGCCAGCCAGCCTTGAGGAGTCATGCTCCAGGAGAGGAGGGAGAAGGCCTGTGCAGGGATTGGGAAGAGCAGCACAGGCAGGTACTGCCCCTCCACCCACCTCCCTGGGCTGCTTCCACTGGTATGAAACAGCTCTGTAAAATAAAGCCTAAGATATAGTGTAGGGAAAAGCTGAACACACTATTTTTTCCCCTCCTACTGTTCTTATTATTCCTTTTGAGAAAAGGAATAATTTCTCTTTCTTTCCTTTTTCTCTCTTATTTTCTTTTCTTTCCCCTTTAACTTTCTTTCCTTTTTCTCTCTTATTTTCACTTATTTTCTTTCCCCTTTAATTCCTCACAGGGTTTTGCAAAGGAAAGGTAACATTGCCAAGCCCTGTTCATTTGAAAGAGGAAAAACTGAAGTGCAGTTTATGAAGGTAGCTCATGACACCACGTCATGCTGCCTCACCTGGTCTCAGTTCCACATCAGCACCTACAGCCAGAAGCAGCAGCTGCTACAGGACAGCAGCAGCTCCCAAAATAAGCAGAAGTGCAGCTGAGAACTGTCTGTGCATATAAATTGCATTGAGATGGCATTTGTATCAGAAGAAGTGCAAATGCAGCAATTTGAATTTGACAGTTTGTGATGTCATGGAGATGAGGACACCCTGGTGATGGGATCTCCCTCCTCTCCAACAGGCCTCCAGAGAGAGTCTGAGCTGCTTCTGTAGGCTGGCTGAGCAGCAGGGTGTCCAAGCAACATCCCAAACTGTTAGCACAGGGTTCATCAGAGCACTAAACTTAAGGGAACAAGACCCATAATAATAACACTGTGTGTTTAGCATGTGCACAGCATTATGTTGCTCTTATACACTGTGCTGAAAACAGCCCTAATCTTGGTCACTCAAATCCACTCAGTGTGTGTTTCACTGAGACATTCAACCCCACGGGTGGGTATGTGATGAAGATGTGGGGCATGGCCTCATGGGCGCCTCAGCCACCCCTCTCTGACCTGGAAAGGTCAGAGCAGAGGACTGCACCTCTTCAATTCTTCTTAGGTTCACACATAAAAAATCTGTGAATCTCTCTGTAACAGCAGCTGCTGCACACAGTTCAAACTCTTCTTCCTGTTACCCCTTGAAGCAAGTGAATTTTGTATAACAAAGCTGGAAATGCCCAGATTCAGCCCCTCAGCTGAGGATGGCTCAGCACTGGCTGCCTGTCCTGCAAGGCAATGCTGATCTCATGTGGCACATCTGTTTGCTGTTTTACAAATCATAAAAAAACAACAGTGGGAATTCCTTCTCAAAAATAAAAGGCCAGGGAGTAATTTTTAGAACACTGAGACAATACAGCGAGCATTAATGTTGCCCTTAGCTAGTTGGAATTGATATTCTGTATGAATTACCAGAGAAGCTAGGTTTCTGACAGCTGTGAATTTTCACCAATGTGCTGGGACGTGAGATTGGTTCAAGCCGAGGCTGAGATGAAAATGCACCTATTGCTTAATACTTCCAGTTTTTAAGAAGAAAAATACTTCTATATTTTGAGATGTAACAACAAAGACCAATTATAAAGCCAACAAATCTGGTTATAAATATACATCAAAACCTGTAAGAGCTTTGAATCTGAAAAAAGGTCCCCTAAAATAATGTTGTACATACTAAGCAGAGTTTGCAAGCTCCTGTGATGGGGGGTTGCCCAGGTTCCCCAGAGAACAGGCTATGTTGCTGTGTATTTCAGCCTTCACTGATTATTAGTCAGCTTGTCAGCTTTCTCTCTCTTCTCAAAAGTCAAATACAGAAAGAGACAAGGGTTGGTGTAAACACAAGGCCTCTTTATTTTGTTTCAACAGTACATGACTTCCTATTTAGCATGACCAAAACCAAGCAGAATAGTGGAAATCGCATATACCATTTCTCTTAATACATTGTTCTTCCTTGAAACTGCACAAGTACAAAAGGAAGGATAAATTCAACATTAACTTCAGTTAGGCATTTTCACAGGAACCAGAGCTTATGCACAACAGGTGACAAGCAGACAAATCAGCATCAGAAAAACTTACTCCAGCAAGATGTGAACTCTCCTTTGGGGAAAGAAAATTTGTCTTGAAGCAAGGGATGCAAACATCCTCAGGTAAGGAGCACATGCTAATGCTTTCTAAACGCTTCATCAGTAGAAGTTGATAGAGGAGTACACAACCCAGCTCCAATGCCCACAAGGCTAGACAGGATGCAGTTCACAGCCTTCAGCTGTCACCAAAACCAGCCCCTTCTCCTGCAAGCTTATCTCCAGGGAGCTTTTTGTATCTAAGTATGCCTAGGAGCCTTTGGCTAAGGAAAGACGCTGATGGCTTAAATGCAGATCACATTTTTATGAGTTTATCAGCTACTCACAGTTTATGTCCTAGCCTTGACTGAGTTTAATTTTTATGAGTTGATTAAAGTCATCAAGCCAAATCATTGAGTCTAAGAGCTGTGCTAATGTAATAACATCTACCTGGTGGGACAAATATTTTGTGTTGAGGCATTAGGCAGGCTGGTGGAAGATTGCTGTTTATCCTAATCCTTCTCCCAGCTCCACTCCTTTAGCATAGTTATATTCAAACTAAGATTAGGTCTATGAGAAACCACAAACCAATGCCAGAATTAAAGCTAATACACACTTCTCAGTCATGACAGGGTAAAGAAGTGAGGGTCTNGTCTAGGCATGACTAATGCAGAAGTGACTGCCTCTGCAGAAGCCACAAGGGACCTTTTGGTTGGAGCATACTGATTCTGGGCATTTTCTAAGAAAGAATTTCCACTGCAGTTTCTGGGAAACTGCCTCCTAAAAACACTGCTCAGTCTTTCCACATAATTTAACAGTTCTATTAACTTCAAAGAACAGATTGTTATTAATGTTCTGATGTCCTTTTGGCTTCCCAAGAATGGTATTTGTTGATTTTGTTGTTACTGTTTTTCATACCTTGTGCATGTCATTTGCTAGTTTCTCTGCTGAGAGAAGCATGAGTTGTTGCACATACAGTGCAAGGGCTTAAAAGCCCCACAGCTTTAAGCCAAAGTCCTAGTACCTAGAAGATCAGTACTAGCTATATGATTGTGCAATTTAAAATGTGCTTTGGTCTCAGCAATGAGCTTAATATCTAAACAACCTGATATTTAAAACAGTTTCTACTCAGTGACTTCAGTCTTTCTCCTGTGCTGGACTCAGTTATCACTGCATCACCAGGCAGTGATGCCTGGCTCCCATGACAGGGAATGATGTCTGGGGCATGTAAGAACAGATATTCTTCACTAGGACCAAATTCAGCCTCTGTTCTGGCCAGTGCTAATTGTTTCACAGGTCAGGTGTAGATAAAACAAAATATGTCCTTATATTACGTTTCTTCTGGAGCCATTAAAGGTAATTTTGATTTAGATCTTGGAGCAGAGGTCTAGAAGTTGTGAAGAGTTACATAACTATGCCAGGAGCAGGTATTTGGGCCTTTATTATTAAGCATGTAAGCAACTGCTTTGGAAACCTGGTCAGGTTTTTGAACCTCAATGGTTCAAAAGAAGGAATGACATCCATAATCTAATAGAACATTACCTGAGAATGTATCTTTTTTCCTCAGCATTTCACACTTAAAATTTCACTGACATGTCATCTTCTTTTTATGAGTTTTTCTGATCTATCTCCTTTCTACTTTGCAGTATTGTGTATTCTGCTACCAGTCTTTTCAAATGCCTTCTGCAATTCATTTTTTCCCTGTCCTTGGGGACAGGGTGACTTGTGCTATGTAGAGCCAGTAGCAGGACACTATGATCCTTGAGGATCCCTTCCAACTCAGCTTATTCTGTGACTCTACACTATAATTTTACAGGTGAGTTGACTCTTAACACATACCAAGCTGCAAATAAAGCAGCATGGTTTATTCATGAAAACCCAGAGCTTTGAAAGACATCCACCTTATCATCTGTTACGGACTGTTCCTGGAAATGCTTAAAATAATATTTTTAAACAGCTTGTTTGATTATTGACATTAATATCTTTTCCTTCTAAAACTGGGATATTCTTTGAAAGAACTTGGGTTTTTTTGTTTTTCAATGAAGTCTTAATTATTCTTTTAAAATTAATAATCAAGAATAACTATGTTCTCTTTTGCTCAACAAAACTGTAGATATTCAACAATAATACCTTTCACTAACTTGCATTGCATTATCATAATTATATTTGAAAAAATTCTATCTGCACTTCTTTTTACATTAAATGTTACTAATCAAGTTCATAAAGCCATTATAATTTTTTCCATTCATGACTGTATAATCAGGCACAGACTTTTAGACAGGGTAATTTTAAAGTTCCCTTTTCTAAAAGAAAGCCAACTTACTGAAAATTTCAGTAAAGTGAAAAAATACACTTTTTTTCCCCCTACAAAACCTTAGGACTGCACAAAAATACAGCATAAATATAAACATTAGGCCAAGGCAACATTTTAAAGTGCAGAACTCCACTTGCCACACATGAATAATTCAAATAATGCTGCATAATGCATAGGCAATTCTTACTAGTATTTCAAAACCTAAAGTGACACAATGAGATCAACATATAACAGTAATTCAAATACATTCTATTTATAATAAATAAGTGCTCATCTGACCATAGAACACAGTAAGCATATTGTCCCAACAAGCAAGCTCTACGTGAATACCCTTTTTTTCCCTTTGTCTGAATGGCGTGCAACCATTGAACATAAAGACATATTAAGAAACAAAGATCTCATCTACCATCTGATAAGAGAACTTGTGGGGAGAGACATCTGGAATCTGTTGCATGTACATTTTTCCAGAGGTTTTATCTTTAATCAGTCAATTTACACTGTTATATGTGTCAGTTTTTACTGACTTTACTGAAAATTATTTCTTTATTTTCTTCCACATACTCATATCCCCTTAGTGTTCAGCTGTTTCATTTTAAGGTTTGGGGTTTTTTTGGTTAGCTGGTTGTTGTTTGTTGTTTTTTGGGGTTTTTTTGAGGGGGGTGGTATTGGGGAAAAGGGAGGAAGGTGGAAGAAGGTTGCTTGAATTTGTATTCAGCTACTAAGTTCTGTGACGGGATGAGGATGGGGGGCAATAGTTCAGGTTCTAGCCTCCATTAGCATTTTGGTTTGAGACAATAAACTCCCAATCATTCTCCCTTACTGAACCTTGGTTCAGTTTGTAGGGTGGTTTTGGTACACAAGAACAAAGCTTTTTTTGGAGGAAACTACACTAGAGGCTCAGCTGCATTTCAAATATACTCCAGTCTCTAAAAGAGACTCTAAGAATCTGAACCCATTACTTGGCCTGCTTCAAAGTGCATATGCAGTAGGGGCATCTGTCCAAGGAAGCAGAATATATGTAGTCTTGAGCTGCATATAATGTAGATGTGTGAGTCTCAGCAGTAACTGCTTTTATCCACTGATCCTCCTCCACCGAAACAAACATCCTGGCAATCTACACACAGGCACAGAGTCTTGAGGACCAAAGCTTCACAGTGGGATCCTTAGTGATCTTTAGGGAGTAATTTTCCCTAAATTACTTCAGAGAATTCTGAGTACTACATTCTTTGTATGACCTAAAACCTTAAAATTTTTTATGCATAAGCCATCTTCCACTGAACAAACTTTTGGGACTGCCTCAGATGACCCCAGTTAACTTTTCTGGCAGCACATTTTTTCTCCATTCAGTTCTACTTAAATGTTGCTGTCAAAAGACCCTCAGTTTATTTGTTATATAAATTCCTCCACTGGCTTCCTCAAACATCAAATTCAGACTTCTTTTCTTTACCCCTAAACACCCCAGCATTTAATGTAAGGCCATCCATCTTGGGCCTCACTCCTCCTGGTCCTGGGCATTGCAGAGTGCTGCAGGCAGCCCACAGCACTACCTGCAGGCAGAGCTCGTCCTCCAGCTGAGATTCTTAAAAAGATGATTTTCCATTCCTATGTCTGGGTAACGTCTGGATACTAGACGTTAGAAAAGCTATAATCAAAAGATGAATTCCTACCTTGTCCCTGAATTTAACAAGAGTCAAACTGCTCATGACCCAGTAAAAATTCAGATACAAACCTCACTAGCAGCGGTTATTATAGAGAGTCCCTTTGTAACTGGTCCAGCAGTGTAGTCCTGAACTTGTTAAAGTTTTAGTGCGTTCTCAGATTGCAAATAAGCAACCTGTCCACCCACAAAAGTATTTTAAGAAGAAATGCTGAATCCCTTTCTTAAAAACACTACAAAATAATGGGAAAACAAATAAGTCAGAGACAGTTAAGACTACCACTAAAATAAAAGCATTGATTTAATTCATAGCTCTGGAGGCAAAGAAGTAGGGCACTAGCATACAATGTACACAAGGCTGTGTGATCTTTCTCCACCACAGGAAAGCCAAAGCTGAAAACCATGTAATTCCCTAAAAATAGTTTCAAACAGTAACTGGGAGGATTAAAACATGTGTCTCACAGTTCTTTGGTTTTGAAATGTGAAATTTGGTCAATTAAATTCATGTCAAAATTCATGAGAAAAAATGTCCCTGAATCAGGAAACCAAGTTAAAGAGCTGAAGGCTGTTATTTGCTGAACAAGTGTGCTACTGTGTAGGTGACTGGGACACATGAAAAACATAATGGTTGAGAAAACACCCTGATGGAATGTGTAAATCTTAATCCTTAGATCACGACTCCTAAAGCCTTGGAAGTCTTTGAACTTAATGGGTAGGAAGGCTGTACCTCGGCAAGCAGCGGCACAGTGCAGCGACCTGGACGACACCCGAGCGAGCTCTCGGTGAGTGGCTGCATCCAGGTGATGTCTGCAAGACACCTTCTGGTCATTCCCTGCTGTTAGGTACGGCCCCTCAGCTTCGGCAAAAAACCCCACGTTGAACAGACTGTACTGCTTTCAGTGCCCAGATTAGCTGTTACACTTCCCCTTGATGCTATGCTGTCTCATGTAGGCATAATAGTAACAATACATAAGCTCTGAAAATGCTTTTAAAATCAGAATATTATGAGTGGCGTTGGGCCAAGCGCTCTCTCTGAAGTAGACATGAAGCGAAACTTTGGTGCAGTGACCTCCCTTGTTTTGTGAACAGAGGTAAGTCCTATATCCCCAGGCAGTGAGACAAAAGTGCAAAACTAGGCTTAGTGAAATCAAAGAAGTTTGAAGCAGGCCTTAAAACCATATTCAACACACGTTTACAGTACAATACAATCTAAACACAATATTGGTCTCTAACGTCCCTGAAATTAAAGCTGTTTTCTTTGTGTTGCAAAAACATAATAGAGAAACAAGAAGAAATCCCCTCAGCAAACAAATCTCAATTAAAAAAAAAAGAAAAAAAATAAAAAAAAAAGGCAAGAAAAAAAAAAAGCTGTGAAATATGCCTTTTCAGGAAAGGAAGTCACACAGATTTCCAAAACAAAAAGGGCATATTTTCTACCTGGAATTGTACAGGGCTGGAATTATGGCTGCCACATTGAAAAATACAAAGAGCTGAGTACAAAAATACAGTAGAGCTGAGCTGCTTCTTTTAGTGGTGATTTTCACCTCAAGTCAAAGATGGTAATGGCCAGAAAGAGACCATTTCTTTTGGAAATTTTCTAAATGCACTCACTTTCCTTATAGAAAGGAGAAGGTACATCATATTTTCCTGTCTGAACAGTCAGGAGCAAATGAGTTTGGGAAGATTCTGCAGGATGCTGAACTAGATGAAGCACTCCATCTAGTCCAGAAAACTCTCTTAACTTGCTTGCCATTGTGTAGCCTGCAGAGATATCTTTGTGCCTGCTTCTAATTTAACAGAAATTTCATTCAGCCATCACTCAGATCAAAGTAATTCAATGGAGTGTCTGACTACAAATGACAATTCTAAACTCTTTGATAAGGACCCTTATCTATTTATAAACACACACTTCTTATTTAACTCCTCGTAAAAATAATGTTTTAAATTAAATATATTTTTTTAAAAAAGCTCCTAGGAAAAACTGAAAACTACATTCTCCAAAATGACACTGATTTTTCCATACTTGATGATAACACTATGGAAATTGCATTCTTCCATGGTATTCATTACTTGCACAATCAATTTACAAGCACTGGGGGTTTTATAATTCCTACAGACAATGAGCATCTCATTGTTCCACATAACGCTTCCTAAACTATTATTAAACAGAGCAGCAGGTGTCCTCTTTAAATAAGGTATTTATCAAATCCCCTGTCAATGCACAAATGCTATTTTTACAAAGAAATTTAAATAGCCACTCCCTCTAGAACTCTGAAAATTTCAGTAAAGTAGTTCTTGAAAGGTGTAACAAAAGTTTCAATGTTTGCAAGTTTTATAACATCACCCAAAAGTGAGGTGTCATTCCTGATGATCAGGCACTGTTTTTAATCAATCTTTTCCGAATTAGATGCAGAATGATCAGCAGAGTATTTTGCAAAAGGAAAATGGATTTATACAGAGCTTGAAAAAGGAACCACTTGCTTTCCGGCCACATACACTTCAGAAATATTCCGATCATCACCTGAAATAACATGGTTAAAAGAGAAATTTGCAATAAATACAAACTCTTATTTAATTAATGAAAATTATGCAGTCCACAAAACTAGTTTTGGAACACATTATTTGCAGCAACCATTTCCTAGAACTATGAAAGTCCATTTGGAGAGAAATAGTCAGGGCTACCACAAAGATCAATAAATGTTCTAGCAACCATGTTTTTGGGTTTTTTTTTAAATAAACACAGCATTCAGCTGCTGCAATAGTATCATGGATTTTCTGTATATCCAAACCCTGAAAACACAATGTGTCTGTACAGAAAATGATTTGTTGCACAGTATCTGAACTGGCTTGGGAACCAGCCAGCAAGAATGCTGGTGTGACCAAGACAGCTCCTCAGAAAGGCAAAAGTCTCGTCAGAGCATGACACATCTGTGGCTGGAACTGGCACCAGGCACCTCAACATCACAACAGAGCAGCAGCACAGCCCTGGCCCAGACACTGCCTGGACATGCTGGCAAATAATTACAAACCAGTTTTTATTTATTAATGTAAAAAATACTAATTACTAGGGACATGTTAATGTTCATATAAGTGCTAAATAGATATATTTAATTACTGCAAATAAGTATATACTTACTAATACAAAAATAAATTTAGTATTAAACATTAATTTAGACAACATTTGATGTAGGAAATGAGAATTCAGCTTGAGCTGAAAATCAAAACATACCTAGATACAGGAACTTCTGGAGAGTGTCCTATTAAAAAAATGGGAGAAAAGAAATTC
>WAAG01007990.1:0-11474 GCA_013390105.1 Tichodroma muraria | reverse complement strand
AAAAAAAAAAGCCAATAAAGGAAATTAATAACAGTTAAGTAGATCTTCCCAATAAAGAGAGCCCAGTACCTGTTCGCAGAGGAGACAGTGCATGGCTGTGCTGTGGCAGAATGTCCACTGACCATGCCCATTGCAAAAATCTCAGAACTCAAACCTACTCGTGAATCACTGATGCCTCTTGGTGCTGGGTATACTCTTAGAAAGCAAGTCAGTCAGGGTGGACAGCAGTCCTATTGCCCAGAATATGAGACCAGAATTTGGAATTCAGTTTCCTGCTGGCTATATCTGCCTGTCTATCACAAATTCTGCAAGAAGAGCCAATAGATAGGGATATCTATCAACCATATAATTTAAGGTGGAATTATCCAAATTGGCAGATTGTTTTATTTGAAACTTTTTAGTTTCAAAAAAAAAGGATATTAGACTTTTCACTGTCAAATCTGTTACATATGTGACTAATAAAGACCAACAAGATGATCCAAGAATTTACAACTTAAATAGCTGAGACTAATCTTAAGAAGATTTATGAGAAAGCTGATTTGGAGTGCTATATTCTATAAATTAATAGTGACAGATTTTTATGGGTAGTACACTTAGGAAATTTCTACAAAATAAAACCAGGAGGTTGTTATAGTCAAAGTTAAGCAGTATAATTCAAACAAATGATTCTGTTGTTTACTGGCAACCATATATTCACATGCCACAACCTACGTAAGTATTTTTATTTTACTATATAATACTTGGCAACTACCTTCTTAATAAGGGGGCTCACAAGGTCAAGGCTGAAGAGGGATAACATGTTACCAGTGCTCTGCACTGAATAGGTAAATAGTTTTGATGATAAACTGTACAATTTGTAGACAGACATGATTACCAACTTTCATATCAAACATACCAGTTTTTATATCAAACATAATTTTCCTAGGTAAGACAGTGTTAAAAATTTGCATATCAGAAAACTAAGCAAGGAAAAGACCTCAGTAAATTAGATTTTATAGTTTATATACCAAATCCAGCTATGTAGCACTTGAAAATGAGGTCTTAACCTTTTGAGTTACAGGTGCTTAGCATTCCAGAAAATAAAATCAGTGTAATTTTCCGCAAAAGAATCATAATGCGGAGCTTTTCCATTATAAGTATATTTAACATTTTACAGAGCAACTATACAAATGCTATTTGTACCTGAAACAGCCTGTCACCCACAGATACTGCTGAACTTGTTTTGAAGAAAAAGATTGTATAATCCTTGCTTACAGAACTTTTATGTTCAAATCTCTTTAAAAGCCCAAGAAGTTAAAACAATGCAATAGAATGGCAATGTAAAAATAACATAAAAATCAACCACTGTACTTTGATTTTTCCATAATATTAGCTCAAAATCATAATTTTTTGTACAGAGTTTGCATTTTCTTACACTGAGGGAACTCTGAGGGGAACACGGAGTTTGGAAGGTGCAAGTCAAGAGCTGCCTTTAAATTACTTGACAACGTTACTCTCTGTCATGATACATCATTTTGATGGTACTTGGAAATCTTTAAAGGAGCTTGTACATTTATAGATAAACAGGTGCTATGCAACATACTTTACATATAAACCTCACTTTGTACCTGCTACAAACAAACCTACAAATTTTTGTAAATTTGTAAAACATTTTTAAATGTTTACATTTAAAACATTTAACATACATTTTGCAAGCATACCTAAAGGATTTCATAATACATTCACTTTTCAGCAGATTTTAGCATTTGAATGATGTGCTGTCTTAATGAATTTAACTCAGAGGCAGTAATTGTGGTTTCAGCCTAGGTGGACACATTTTGAGATTCAATTAAAGGCATTGAAATAAAACAATACCTTAACTACACATCTGAGCATAATTACTGAGTTTCACTTACTTTTGAAAACTCAGTTTAGAAGTGCAAGTTTACACCAGCAGGTGTGAGTTGAGCGCCATGGGCAACCTTATCCTTTTACTACAGAAATGTATTTAGCAATGGTCATGAAGATGTGGCAACGTGGCCCTTCAGGTGTGTGCAGAGGCACTCAGACTAGAGGAGCCAGACTAGAGGATTCCTGCATCTGCCCTGGGAGCACAGCTCCTGCTGACTGCACGTGACCCAGCTCAGGCACACTCACCCACGCTGAGTGCACATCTTTTAACTGCACTGCAACATGACCAACCTTGCTTGAAGACTAGAAAATTCCACTCCCTCCCAGTGAACAGTGATTCCTTCAGCTTTTAGTTTCCAAGGGTCTTCAACAAATAAACAGAAGGAAGGTGACTTTTATTAGGGAAATACTTTATTTCAAAACCTAAAGATTTCACAAGATGAACACTTGCACAAATATTAAAAATATAGAAATTGTTCTCTGTATTTATAAGTATGTAACTTGCATTTTCTTGAGAATTTCCTTCACAGCTTTTTTCGTTGAATCCAAGCTAGGCGTGTTTCCTTACAACCATATGGAAGCTCTTGAGTTAGCTCATATCTGAAAAATGTAGTTTTCCATAGGACATATTGTATACTGAGTGATTGAATCTAAAATAAATTAAAAAAACAACAGGATTATTTAAAATAAAATGCAAAGGAAACAGATGATAAAGCAACATTGTACTTCAGAGCAGTTTCTGGTATAAAGCAGTTTGGTGGAGCTGAGAACCCAGAGAGAGTAAATAAATGCAAACAGTCAAATGCTAATAGTGCAAGCACTTACCATTTACTTAAGTTTTAAAAAGGTGCTGCATTATTGACCTATGTGCTTTTTGTTCCAGTCAACCTTGAGTGAATTAATTGGCAGCTGGTACTAATAGCAGAAAGCAGATAGCCATGAACCAACTGGATTGCAACAGTCAAGTGTGAAAGATTAGAAACACCTTCAGATCTGATTTATTTGATTAAGACAGCAATTTATAGGTGACACTGTTCATACTATTATGCACACAGTTGCTGAGAAAGGGACAGAGCTACAAAGCTCTGTATCATTCCTTTAAAGAATCATATAGAAATACTTTTCCTGAGATTTGACGATTCATCAAAATGAATCACAACCCATTAAGTGGAGTATGACCATGCCTCGTGAGCAGGATGTAGTGCTTGGAAATCAGACTGCAAAAATGAACTGAGAAATCTGTAAACGGCACAAAAAAATCAGTCTTTTTTGTTAGCAGCTGGATATGCAATTCCTTCAGTCCACTGACGGGCTGAAGGTGGCCTGTCCAGCTGCAGGGAGCTCATGAGATCCTTGACCTGGCATGAGGCAGACCTCCACGAGACCACTAGAAGAGTGGGACACATGAATCACACACTGCTTTAGATCATTACATTTGTCCATCTGGAGCACTACTACTGGAAACTTTTGTGTTTAATTTACTCTTATTTTTAGTCCCGCAAAAACCTCTGGTTTCATCATCTGCTCACTTTTTTTTTTGCACATTTGCTCTCTATGTCTTCTTGAAAGCTGGAGAAAGGTACAATAAACAATGCCACGTTCTTACACCTCTCTCGTAAGTATGACATAAAATGTGCATTTAGATGAGTATTTTTCTCTTATGGCTCACTTTTCTTTTCTTCTTTAAAGGTATTTTCATTTTTTCATTCAGGTTTTAAGTCATTATGATCTGACAGCATTAGAGGTCAAGAGATTAGGACTTGCTTGGCTACTCTCATATAACATCAACTCCTGTAGTACATTTATTGCTAGGGTATGAGTGAGATACTTTCTGGAGAAGTTTGACAGAGCATATGACAAATAAAACCTATTTTTTTTCTAAATAAGGTCCCTTTTTGTAAAATACCCTTGCTGAAAATAAAGTCTGTCAGAATGAGTTTCAAATGAGTTGGAAAAACAATAAACTAAGAACTCAGAAACATAACAACAGGTGTTAAAAAGAAACTTTTTGCAAGTGAAATGGAGACTGCAAAAATTGTCTTTCAGATGTACAATACAGTATTCAGGAAAATTTATCAGAGGGTGCCAGTCACCATATTTCAGTATGACTATGCCAATTTATATGAGTTAAAAACTACATCTAAAGTTGAAATACATGCTGTTTCAGAAAGCAATTCTCTTATAGGCATTTTCCCATAATTTAGTTTGCTCTAAATGAAACAATCATACAAAAGATAAATTTGAAAATATATGGATGATATTTGTTCTAGGAAAAATTAAAATGGTGAGTACCAGGACCATCATAAAGCCCTCTTAGCTGTAAGAGAAAGATCTCACCATAGAGACAAGTTTCCTGAAAATCTAGCTGTAGCAGTTGGTTCCATTGTCTTCCCTTCATAATCTCAGTTTAGTGAAATACTTTTGATAATTTTTTTTAATACATATTCTACAATATTTTATATAAGTTGAAATTTGGTGTCTTACCTAATACCCATTTTTCTGATAAAGATATTATTTCCTGGTACTTCTTTTCTGGCTTTTTTCCTATACAGATTTCTGCCTGACGTAAGGTTTTACATATTTTCCCTCCTGCTAGTTGTATAAGTTCAATTAGCTTTTTGCAGGGTGGCTGACTGGTAGGAGATACAAACATGACAGGCTGGTTTGAAAAGAGATTCTGCTGGTATTTTCCTGTTGATAGATGACGCTGAAGCCTGCAGATCTGTATTTGAGGAAGCAAGAAAATTAATTAATTAACCAATGTGTTACATTTCCATTCAAAGTAAGATTAATCCTTATTTTTCATAATTCAGAAAAAAAAGAAATATATTAGTATGAACTTTACTTTTTCAGGTGTATCAGAAATTCTTGGGTAAAATATACAAAGATTTGCTCTACTTGATCAGTACAATTTCCAAATCAGAGTTTATTTCATTACAATTCAGACATTTTACCTATATAACTTCTTAAAGCACTTGACAATATTATTTTTCACCATAGTCTTACATTCTTACATTAATAACACTGGCCATCACATAGAAATTTTAAAGGACATTATAAATAATTATAATCTTGCAGCTCAAATACAAACCGTGATAGCCTTTATAATATATAATGCTTGTCAGTTTGTATTGGGAAGTTTACAAACATATCTAACTCAGAGTTTAAACTATAGGATCTCTTTTCCCCTCCTGTGCTCCACAGATACAAACTATATTTTCACTCAGATGTATGAAGTAACACAAATGTACCAGCACTCAGAGTGAAACATTTACTGGAAACCCTTTTGTGTCCACAAAACCAGAAGAAGTTCTCTGTGAATGTTCTAGTAACATTTGATCATTATAGCAAAAACCTACTTGATCTATAAAAGGCAAATTTTCTTCTCAGCATATACCTGGCAGAACAGTTCCAGCAATTAAAGCCATCTCCTTTAGCTATAACATGCATAAAGGCAGTGCATACAGCAAGTGTACACACCATGGTATGCAAAATAAAGTTTTCATACCAAAATTAAAAAAAAGGTTGTATTTCTTAGTGTGAGGCTGCCATTGACCTGCCAAAGCAATGTAGGTAACAGCTCTGATTTTGTATCGCTTCAAAGTTTGGAAAATTTATAATGAGACTGGAGTTAATTGCAAGATGGAGAACAAAAAGAAATGCTTCATATTATGTGATGCTTGGAATTTTTTATACAGATGACAGCATGAGCATGGGGGAAAGGTCATTTTGCATACATCTGGTTTATGAGACATCTGAATACGAAACTGAGAAGGTGTAACTGGAGCAGTGGAAAAAATTAGCTGTTGAGTGGATTCCTTCCACTCAACACACAAACATACTATGAAAGTATAGGCACTTAAGAATCTAATGTGATAGGTAATGTATGTGCTTGGCAGATGTGCAACCAAAGTTGCACAGATTCAAGAATTTCCACCTGATTTGCAGGGGTTTATAAAGCCAAATGATTCCATGGCATGCTTACTTTTTTAGATAAATGAATAAAATAATGTACTTTTTAAGATAAAAGTCCAAGTGAATTGCCTTAGCACTTCTGATCAATGAGCTAGAGGAAGATCCTGCAAAGCCTGACACCCATGGTAACATGAGGCTTCAGCTCTGTATCACTGGCCTCTACTGCTCACATGACTACATTTCAATCCATGTCAATCTGAATTTTTAGATCTCCTCCATCAATAAATAATTCAGCTTTCTCAGATTGTTAATTCCTTGGTTGCTCTCCCGAGAATAAAATTAGGTTGATTCTTTGCTTTCTGAATTCACTAAGTTATAAAGACAGTGACTGCTATGGATGAAGCAGACCAAAAAGACTCAATCACAACCCAAGAAATACCCTATGTTTTCTATTCCTTTGTAAACTGAGGGTTAGGAATGGCATAGCACACCTAATCCTGTCTTGTAGCTGCTAAATAATTTTGTTGACCACAGCATCATTGCAGAGTTATATTGCAGACTTTGGAGGACCCAAACTTATTGAATGTATCTGATGGCCCTTTCTGCACCTGATGCCTTGCACATGCAGATCTGGATTTGGACTCAGTAGAGTATTGCCTACCTCCATCTGAACAGAGTGCTATTCTAGGAGTGCCTGTCTGCTGGGCATCTTGGTGTCAACAAACCCAGAAAATTAATAATTGTACTGTTTAATACATGGTATCAGATTTGGAATTCTCTAAGAGTACCATTTGTGATGGGTCTTGTGAGGCTTAGAAGCCATGATCATTTTCTTAAAAGGAGACTAGGTCAGGAACACAAACCACTTTGTAATCTGTGATGTACAGAGCAGTGTGATTTTGGTATTGCTAGGACTGCAATCATTAATTACTGCAATTGTGAAACTATGAAAGTGCTTGATGTAAGCACTTTTAACAAATTAAAGTATGCACTATAGTGAAAAATAACAATCTCTTTGTATCAACCTCATAACAGCCTCATGACAAATGCAATGCCATCTTAGTTCATTTGAAACAGAGCTCTTTGGAATTGTTTATTGGCACAAATCAGATGCAACTGATAGAAAAAATACAATTCCAAAGAGGGTATAGCACTAGTTTATCTACAATAGATTAAACTAAAAAAGACAAAAGTCACACTGGTTTTGTCAACCTGAAACTCTAAGATTTTAAAGGTAAAATAATTAGAATTGATAAGTTTTTATCTTAAGAAGGCAGTAGGATGTGTGTTAGATAGAAGACACCAAATATAAATTGTTGCAATCTGCTATTTCACATATTTTAGTGAATAGTATTTGAAAGGGCTAATTGTATTCCTGCTTCCTAAAAAAATTCCCTTGAAAGGATTTATTTGCTGCCATTGTAATGAAAACTCATTTATATGATACATCTTCCTATAGAAACAGCTGTTGGATGAAATTAATATTAAAGCAAATGTGTACATAGCTAATCATAAAATCAGGGAACCCAAATTTTAAGGACCTAACAGCACTCACTTCAGCTCATGTCCACAATTAGCATGTTTTATTTATGCATTCAGTAAACAGCAGGAGCACCCAGAGAAGGGAATTGCTGCTGTGCTATAGAGCAGGTTTTCTTAAACTGCGTTTACAATTCCATCTGGGTTTGTTACCAGTGCATTTGAGAGGAGGACACGGTAAGAACACAGAACATCCCGGTGGCAACATCAAAGGGAAGGTTTGACATGGACTGTCATCTCTGCATTTCCTTCGTCTGGATGACCACCACCACTTTCCCAATCAGCTGTGCCTGGATTTGCTCAAGCACACCGGATCCACTCACAGGCCACAGAGAGGCAAAAATCACAACGATTACATTCAGAGCTCAGGGAGGAGTCTGGAAGGTTAACTTTGCTTTCTGGCCCACTGGCCTGGAAGTTACACTGCTGGCCAGCTGCTGAAGGGTGGCCAGCTGACCACACAGGCTTTGGCGGGGGGATGAGAGGGCACAATCAAGCTCTTACCCCTGAATTGACTCAGCTGCCTTTGCAACATCAAAGCCTTTGCAGCACGCCAGGGGTGCTCCCAGTCCTTTGAAACCATACCCATTTCACGCAAACTTTTACAAATAAATAAATAATTCCTTAGCAGAGACCAAGCCTGGGAAAATATCAGATCCCCAAAGCAACTATTTCCACAAATTGTGGATCTATAAGTCAGTAGTTGTGGTTACAATTGTGTTAGTGCTATTAGACAGCACCGATTTTCATTTCCAATGGTATTCTTTAGCAGATCAACACTAAAACAGTGTTATTGACCCACCTATTTAATCTTTTTGGTAAGACTCTAACCATGAACTTCATCCTTTCACTAGCTAGATGAATAGCAGGAAGACACCTTTTACATGCATACATTTCTCTTAAATGTACCATTAATGTAGTTGTTTGTTTGACGTAAGTTTTAAGTGGAAAAAAAATTACTGCTTACAGAAGTAAAACTTAGGGAGAATGTCTTACAAATAAACAAAGCCTTTCTTTGCTATAAAATAAAAAAATTAAAAAAACCTTCAACAACTATTGTTCCTCCTGTAACTCATTTTCAATCCCCCAAGGCAAAAAGCATATAGTATAAAAACTCCTAAACTTTGTAGTTTTGTCTAGGACTCTATGAAAATAGCTCCTGCTGGGCGAGGTGCCAGAACAAACACAAAACTCTATAAACTCCATAGGAGACAGATATCAAGTGCCACAAAGGTATTATCTCTGAATAATACCTGAATTCATGTAATATGTAAGAAAATTAATATTTTGGATGTACTTGGAAACTTTTAAGCACTGAAACTGCTAATTTCCTATATCCAGCACTCAATTTTCAGTGTCCAACTCCTAGAAAATAGCACATGAAGAAATGTCCAGTCTAAATTGCTATCAGAATACTAATACTTCACAAAAATGAAATTGAGTATGGTTATGATTTATTACAATTAATAAAAATTGTATTTGTAGCCTAGAATTGATAATTTGAATTACTAGCTTCAATAATATATATAATGTAGCCATCTTTAATGATTACACGTCTGAAAATTTGTGCATGCACTGCACAATCAATGTATGTATTATTAATCGTCATTCTTAATTTCAATTATTGACCAAAAATAAATAAAAAAAATCCCTTATGATTTATTTAATTTTTGAGCATTTAATATAGCATTTAGGGAAACATGGAAAGCTGTAATGTCTTGGTTATTGCTGCTTGCAAAAATAATTAATATATTCTATTAAATTCAAACAGCAGAAAATTAAATTGGAAACACAACTTTTAAGAAAGAAGATTGCATATTTTATGCTTTGTATCTATCCAAAGATTGAGCATTATTCCATTTGAAATTGATGAGAAATTGCACATTTTCAGTAAAAAGAAAACTGACCGTTGAATTAAGGATTAGTTAAGGATTAAGTTCACTATTCTGCAAATATTAAATGACAAAACCCCCACAAAACTGATGAACACCAAACCCCACAGACTTTATGCTTTGAAAATGTACAAGTTTAACAATAAAAGACATATAAAATAGCATATTAATTTAATATCATTTAGTGGTGTTACTGGGGAAATATTAAGCTCTAAAATTTTAATATTCATATTATTTCAGTATGGATCAATATACTGTCTGAGTAATGTTTACATTTTCAGTTGCTACAATTCTTTATGAAGCCCTTGTGAGGAAAAACATCAAATTTATATCTCTGTTAGGAATCATTACACTTGAATGGTGATACGCATCTTTGGACAGTCTGTCATTTAGTAAAAATTTAAATGAAAAACACGTATGTGGAGCCCCATGTATATGTAGAGTTCAAGGGCTTACATCCACACAAGTGAACCATCAGCCTGCTTCTGATAAAAAGGAGAGTATTGCAGTGTGCAGACTTCTGAAAGTACAGTTATCCTGCAGTAAGGAATTTGCAGAATCTGCAGGACCCTACAGGGATCAAGATTTGTGTTAACAATGCAGTACTGCTGCAAGACAAAGAAGAAATGCTTCCTTTTTCATCTTTCTAAATATCAGGTTTAATAAGATAGAAGCAACTAATCGAGTAGCAACTTTGTTTTTGTAGGAAAAATGTGTCAAACACTTTCAACTTAAATAAAAAGCTCATCATTTTAGTTTGTTGGGTTGTTTTTATATTGTAGCACTTGGCTGAGCTTTTTTAACATGTTGGGAATACTAAAATTGAAATAGTATTCACTAAAAGCTTTAAACATTACATTGAAATACTGCACTAGCTAAATAAATTGGTGCTCTCTGGGATGAAAAGAGCATGTTAAGAGCTAGAAACATCTTTCTTCAGCTATGAGTTTCACAAAAAAATAGATTCCCAGCTTTTAAGAATGTTGTCTCAATTAATGGAACACCACACTGATGCAAGACCCCAACTGGTTCTGGATGTACTATTATCCTATTATCTCAACAGCACCCGGAACCTCATTCCACTCTTTGGCACGACATGCATTTGTTATTGCTAGCAATAATTTTCATTCTCAGACCAAAACTCAACTTGCAACATTCATGCTACATAAATTAATTACAAATATTCCATGTTTATCTCTATTTATTGAAACAATGCTTTCTCATCGGTTATTGATATCCTTTGGCTGAAATCGAAGCTCCCCGTCTGTCAAGACTTCAGACAGCCAGAAGTGAGAACATTTGGAATGCCTGATAAGGCTGCATCAGCACCCCAGCACAAGCACACACACGGAGATTGGGTACAGGCAAATGGGCCGTAGGTTTCTGCCGTAGAAAACCTGGTGCTCTGAGCCAGGAGCCGCAAGTGCAAGAGGACAGAGCAGAAAATTTGGTCCAGAAAAAAGAAACCTTCAATGTCTGATCTTGAAAAATANGTATTATCTGAAAAGTTCTTCAAAATAGTTTCTTCCCCTCCTCTGCTATTCCTTCATGTAAGAGTTTCCTGGCCAAGGCGAGGGCGAAAGCAAGAACACTTGAATCCAGACAATTTAGCTGATATTGTTTCTTTCTACTGCGTTTTGGCAGACAACCGTGCTTCTCTCAAATCCCACAGACTGATAAGAAAAGTTAATTTCACCAACTTATTCTCTGAAAGACTGTGTCCCAGTGGGAATACTGTATGAAAATGTTTGGCAAATAAATCTACTGTTTGGCGGATATTCAAAATTATACTGGAAGATGTCTGAAACATTTTTTTCCGGCATAGCAAATTTTTGCAGGAAAAAAATAACAAATTCACTTATTTTTAGTTTAATTTCCTTGTTTGTCAGAGATAGATTTATTTTTAAAAACTACATAATTCAATGTAATCAACTATAGATTAAGAAAAAACAAATCAGGCTAAAGCAATGTCTTTTCCCTTTTGATAATAACTATGACCCGCAAATCAAGGAGCTGTATTTACAATATATAGATAATTTAAAACATTCTCATAATATTGTAAGATATGGTCACTTTACTATAACTATTTGCTAATAACTTAAAAATTATTCTGAAATATATTTGCATTTGCTATATTTGCATTTAGTTTCCAACACAAACGAAATAATTTTGAAATTAAAAAGTCCTTTAATTACAAATTAGCTAACTAAGAAAGGATTTGTCAGGACTAGAAATTTA
>WAAG01007988.1:0-19100 GCA_013390105.1 Tichodroma muraria | reverse complement strand
TTTTTTTTTTTTTGTTAGATTACTTTTAGTCTAGCTGAGTTTCAGACTCATCATTCTGTCACACAAATGTTCACCTTATTACCATCTAGGGAACAGCACAACGGCTGGAAAAGCCATCAGGGCAGGACTGCTGCTCTTGGTGATGATATTGTTTATATGAATGGGAATATGAAACCACAGCCTAAAATAGATGGTATGAGTAGTGCTTTGGAGATCATTCTCTCTCCACTGATTACAGAGAAAGCCTTGATGAGCACTTCAGGTAAGATAACAAGCTGTTAAATGGCCATGTCCCACTCATTTTTATCTCTTACTTCTAATAGAAAGTCACATTTATTTACAGCAAAGAAATCAAACATAAGCTAGAAGTTCCACTTCCAAATATTACAAAGATGTTATGATTTGAGCAAAAAACAATTGTGACATAATTGGCTTGCTTTTAACAATTAAAGTTAGCCTTCTCTGTATTTTTCTGTGTAAACTTACACAATTTCAAGGTGAATATTAATAGAAGTATAGAGTACATGAACATGGGGGCAGTGATTTTCAAATCAGTTCCATCCCTTTCCTTCTCAATATTCCTACTGGACCTCATAGTTTGTATGTATTGTATTAAACATTGAATACTACAGCTTTTATAGCAACACTCAATAAAGGAGAGTTTAAATGAATATGCACTTATTAATAAACATCAAACAAGGAGTATGGCTGTGGTTAATAACAATGGGTTTGTGCTGTTAGTGTGAATCATTTTATGTACCATACTCATGCTCAGCCCAGAGATGACTTCACCTACTGAATCAATAAAGAACATTGACCTCTGAGACAGAAGAAGAAAAATGCCAGTACCATGTAAGAGCATTACTAACAGAATTACTAGATAAGGAAAATTCATCAAGCAAAATTCATCAGAACATCTGAGCACCTATTTATTTTTTGCAGAATGAACTGTAGGAACAAGATGCACCTGCAGTAATAAGTCTGATCAAAGCAAATACACAAAAAATTCCACCTCAAGCTCTAGTCCTCAACAAAATAGCCATTTATGCTAAACCCTTACATGGTTGCACAGCCAGCTACAGCATCCTTTCCCTTCCCTGTATTCTGCATAAAGCAGGAAAAAAAGGCAGCAAGGCTGGAGCAATCTGTCAGTCCCCTGGTGAAGAGTTTTCCACACCAGGCACTGAATTAGTCTTTGACAGCCAGCACTGGAAAGCAGACTCAGCAATTCAGGAAGCAACAGGGGACAATGTCTCACTATCAAGTTGAAGGAAAAATCATCCCTAAGAAATTACAAATAACACTGTTTAATACACATAGACTTCTTTTTATGTATTCCTTTAACCAGTTTAATTAACATGATTAAATAGAATTGTTACACAAATTGAAGAAATAAGCTGTATCAATAAAGGAGCTCAATGGGAAAAGGAGTAATTATTAATATACATTAAAAACTCAAGATAATACTTCAACCATATCTACTAATTTAGCAATTTTAATTCCACTACTACTCAGTGCAAATGCAGATAGCTTCTTTATAGCCTTTTTACAAGAAAAGTTTACATTTTTCCTGCAATCCCTGTTTCCACTCTTTAGCCAGTTATGCCTACAGGCAGCACTTAAAATGGACCATTAATACAAGCAGTATTAAAACTAAATAATATCCAAACCAAAAAAATATTCCAAAGTCTTAAACAAAATTAAGATTAAACACCCTAAAAACAGCTAGGTAAAAGTTGTATGGTGAATGTCTATCTACATGGAACACAGGTGAAATTTAATGAACATATGCCATTGTGCAATTAAATCACAATCTTTCATTCCTTAAGATTTTTATAAAAAGCATTTAGCTTAGTTTCTCACTTTTCTTTCAACTTCTTTTTTAACCTGGGTATCAAAAAATCATTAATATCTTGGTGAATATTACCTCATTGGTCAGTCTCAGTACAAATTTACAAGCAAAACTGTGTATCAATTATGATGCAATAGCAGGTGAGAACCCCTGTACTTTCCTGCACATATGCAGCTCTCAGTGTTCTTTTTGTTACTTTATAGAATATTTAATTTATAATTTATTTTGTTAATTTATAGAATATAATGGAGCTTTTGAAAATATTAAACAAATTTAACTTGAATTCATCATTTAACCTCATTGTGAAGCCAGAAGTGTAAAAAATTAATGCGTCAAACAAGTCAAGCATTTTGGTGTCCAGCATGTTTCTCTACAATGTATTGCTATGCTTGTAACTACTAGTTATGCACCCATAATACAATTTTATATATATGACCAAAGGAGTACTTGTACTAAAAATTCTGTTATTAGGGAATCAAATGATCATTTTTAGACTGATTCTTGTTTTATTAATATAATGATTTTTAACTAAATTGATCGAAAAATTGCTGAAAAAGCAGAGAAGACTTTTGTTTTCAGCAGTATGATTTCTGACTAAGGATTTACAAGCCTTAAAATTCCAAACTCAGTTCATTCTCTTGATTTAACGTAAAAATAGTTCTGAAAACAGAAAAACCACACACTGGTTTGGAGCTTATAGAAGTAGCTGAAGTTTATCATGAGAAACATAGAAGGAAAGTAAAAGAAATTACGAAGGAGATTGACATAGTGGAGTCAGACAGAAAAATGTGCCTTGTCTTTACCTGTAACAGAAAACACATTAGGAGGTATTGAAAACTAAGAGTTTTCTACCCTGTCACCATCCAGTGATGTATTCTGTAATGCATATTATCTATAATTCTGCCAATCCAATACAAATAGAAGTCAGTTTTCTCACAGGTGAACACTGAAGAGACAGGCTGCCTCTGGAAGCAACTATATGGACTGCTGAAGAAGTACCATGCCTTTATTGCTGGACCTTGTATTCCACACTTTTGCTTACCCTTGCATAACTAGGAATTGTTATTACACTGCATAGCACAATAAAAAATCTTCAGTGTACTGGCCAGGGTTTCAATAATACTGTTTGCTTCAAATGGTCACATTTAAAACATACATGAAAATGATGTACAGATATGGAAAAGGAGCCAGTAACTCCGGTAAAAAGTGAACTTGAGTAAACACTGTGTTCTCCTGCATAACAGGAGGATGTTCTACTTCAAAGAGTTGCTTTCAGATAAGCCTGCCCTCCAGCAACAAAAAAGACAGATATTTTAGGGGAATGGCTTGACAAAGGTTAAGAAACCAACAAAGCAAAAAACCCCACTTCTAAGCTTGTATTTTAGCCAATACAAGCCAATACAACCAAAGAAATATCAGGTGGTACAATACTTCTTCTGTTCATACAAAGTTTAACAACAGGATTATCTAGTTATAAATCGAGTCAACTGCTCTTCCAATCTTTCCTATGGCATACTGTTTTCATTTATGCATGACTATTTAGTTGCAACATGCAGAATACTAGGAAGACTTAAATTTTCATCAGGAGTACTATGATTAGCAACAGATTTTTTTTTCTAGTGAATATCTAAGCTTCAAATAAGCAATTCTGTAAGAATCTTGTTCTTCCAGGTTTTTTCTTGTCATTTCACCATATAGTCTTATTTATATATTTATGTGATTATTCCCTATCCATTCAAATTTCTCATTTTCATATTTATACTCTATTGTGTTTATTCTGTACCTGAGAATAAATTGCTCATTGTCAACTTTACTTTAATTACTGCTTCTATAATTTTTTTTCTGTTAAAGTAGACAGCCTAGAAAGAGAACAGCAAAAGAACTAAGGTAACAAAACCAGATATATGAACTTCAACTCTTCTCAGACATTGACTAGAAAAATTCCGAAGAGTGATATTTGGAGAAGAAATCCCCCTCCTAGGTCCAAATGTCAAACTGAGAGGGTCACATACTCAATCTACAACTGTTACCGACTCCATCTCAACTCTGGGACCAGAAAATCTCATTATTTTACAGTAATCTTTCATAGTGAGTAATTCCTTTCTGGCATGCTATCCCATCAATGCTGATTAATGTCAGTCTGTACAGAGCTAACAGAGTCTGCACTGGCTTGGGATCTGCTCATTTCTGTTTGATGCTCTGACTTGGCTGCACCTACATTAAATTACAATATAGCAAGAATGAATCCACAGAACAAATACAGGAAAAACAGCTACGATAATTCGGTGACCTAGTACTGGACCATCCTATCTGAAAGCCGATTAAAGAAGAGGATTAAAGTCTTTGTATCTATTAATGAAAAAACAGTATTTTCTTGTATTACCAATACGGTAAAACAGCTTTCTGATTGATGACATGGATGGTTTCAGTATCACTTTATTTGCAAATAACATAAAGCGTCCAATTATAGTGATCCTAGCTAGTGATCCATCAGCTTCATCCCCCCCAAAGTTTTGATACCTCTACCCTGTGTCCTACAGCCACTCTTGCCTTCATTCCCAAACTAACTTTTTCTCAGGCTCCATTCTGGAGTAAGACAAGTTCTTCCTCCAGGGAAGAAGCAAAGCACGGCCCAGGGGTTGGTCTGCCCATGACAGAGAACCCAAATGTGACCCATGCCAACACTGGCTCCCTCTGCCAAGGGCACCAACCCTGCTGCAGCACGCTGTGTCCTCAGATGCCTGCACGTCGCGCCCAACGGCAAACTATCGTGTCTCCATCTTCAGGTTTCAAGAATAGCACTGCTGTGGGCTGTGTTATTTTTGGCACTTAGAACTGAGGAACCACACACACATATAAAACAAACAAAGAACATGTCAGGGCCAAAGAAACACTCTGTGAGCCAAAGGCAACGAGGTGCAGCCGCAGCGTAACTGCTCCAGAGAGTGCTAGGGCATTCCCTGTCACAGTACACAAAGATGGTACAGTATAAGGGACAGAGAGAGAAGCTAATCAACTTAATTAATCATGAAACATAACAAAGGGAGAGAGAAAAAAAATCATGAGGAAGGATGTGCGAAGGAAGAACTATGTTTTAGTTCTTTACATTAGTCTTCATGGAATAGTTTAGAAACTGGAATAATTATCTGTTTACAATGAAAAAAATCTTGAAAGCTGCCAATAATAGTTCTAGAATAT
Source organism: Tichodroma muraria (assembly GCA_013390105.1). NCBI lineage: Eukaryota > Metazoa > Chordata > Aves > Passeriformes > Sittidae > Tichodroma > Tichodroma muraria. Next base: position 14,050 of record WAAG01007988.1, on the reverse strand, counting down.
CAGATTTGCCAACTGGGTATGTTAATAACATTAACTTTATAGCTAATGAACTATGAACCAATCATAAAGATTATGAAATGTTCATATATTGCTACTGAGGAAACCAAATATTTTGTGAGAAAAGGGGTACATATTTAATTAATAGTTAATTAAATCTTAGGAATCCAATTACCTGCAAGGGAATTACGGAGAAAACACAGTAAAAGGAACTGGAGGATTGGAATAGTCAAGAAAAGAGAACTTTAAAAACACGTTTGTACAGAAATACTTACCGATCCGCTATGCAATTGAATGTCAATAATTCATCCTACTCATCTAAATATGCATGCCTTTTTCCCAGTGTATTTTAAGGCATTTTATTCCATAGAATCAATTCTTGAGGTTACCCCAAAACCAGAACAGATGGAAGATAATAAGGAAAAAAACAGGAAGTCAAAGCACAGCTATAATTTGTAACACAATTTAGGGATGAACAATTTGTAAGGCTGCACTCTTGACAGAGAATTCACAGGATATGGAAAGCCATTTCTTCACTAGTGCCTACAGCATAACTAACACCAATAATGCTCATCTAAATAATTGATACACTAGGATCAAATTATCCCAATATCAAGTCTAGAAAGAAAAAGAAGTCATATTTCTTGATAATTACCTCTTAGAAATGCAATTTTGTTATTAAGAAATGTGGTGATTTAGAAATATTAGCTAGTTCTGGTAGTCAAATTTTAAACTACTGCAATTCATTGACTTGAGATACCCTGTGACAGTGTAAGCCAGGTGAGAATACCAATTTTCTGTACCTTTACAGAAATGCCACTGCCTTCAAGTGAGCTCTATCATTAAATAAAAATGCATTGAATATACTAAAGCTTACGTACAAGGGTAGGAACTTAAACACATTTTAAAGTTCTCTTCCAAAGGAAGTTTGCATTTAAAGTACTAATTCCTTTAAATTCACATCACTCCTGCTTCCTGTTAGTATTGGTTTTCAGTCCTTCATTCAGTTTTCAAGTTACTGAAGAATGCTTCTCTCCAACCCACTGAAAGTGCATTCCCAACTATAATGTTCCCTCACAGGAAGTCAGTAAACTGCAGAATCCCTTTCATATGATGATTTGTTGAGATTTTTTTTCTGAGACGTTGAGTCTGCGCAGTGTGGTCTCTTCCCTACCAATGCCTTAAGTACTTATATAATACTCCAATTAACTCTGTCATATTCTTGCCATTTTTACAACCACGTTTTTAATTCTTTACAAAACCAGACACCTTTCTTGTGTTTCTTATTACTTTTCTGCATGCAATGACTTTTCTTAAAAAATTCCCAGAAGTTCAAAAAGCTTGCTAATTAATTTCTTAAAGGCTCTAACTTGCATATTCAAATTTTCCAAGTGACACTTCCCTTGATGTAAGACAGTTTTCAATCACTTCTAATCACGCATTTTTCTGTTCTTGCATTTCTCCCTCATCAATTTAAAAAGCAAAGCATACTTCATCTAGTCTACTTTTAATTAAAGGGCCTCTTTGCTTATAGGTTTTTCCTGATAATATCAGAAGTACCTTCTAGTGCTCTAGGCTCCTCCTACGCTATCCTCCTACTAGTCCTGTAGGTTTTTCTTGTCTATTCTCCATTGACAGTACCCTCTGAAAGTCTTCCTTTACCCAAGTAATCTGCTATCAATTATACTTAAAGTGCACAGGTAACAATTTGCATACTTGCATGTATTATATAAATTTGTCTGTTTTGCATATTGAGTTGGAACAGTTCATAATCTACAAACAATGAATCCTCTTTTTATATTAAGAACATTTCCTCCCAGAGCATCAAAAGTAAATGTTCCTTGAGATGTACATTGCCTTCTACTCAGCACCAGAAGACTAAGAAAAGTAAGAATTAAATAAACAGAATATATAAAGAAGAGGGAGATAACCATGCTGAATGCACATTAGGAGAAAAGCCAACAAATAGATTTGCTTGAAAGTAACAAACCATCTAATGAAGAAAGCAACAGTTCTTCACAGCAATTTGCTACAAAGGTGTTTAGACTAACAGGTCACAAAATATACAGGACGACTTGCCTCTAGGAGCAAACGAATGCTTAAATCAGGAGAAAAGAAAACCCATTCAAAAACCATAATCTAACATGTGAAGTTATCTGAAAGTACCCATTTGTCATCCACAATATGATACATAGGAAGGCTGTTACTTACCTTGAACATAGATTTATATAAAAAAATATTCTTACTGTTTTTATGTATTCTTATTCAGGAATATGAAATGCTTCCATAATGTCACTGTCATTACTAATTTCTATCAATCCCAAGAGGTATTAAGACTTCTAAAAAATGTTACTAGTGCTAATATTAAAATCTTCCTTATTGCTCTGACTATGTACACATGCCCATAATTTTCAATTTTGACCACTGGTTCTGAAAATTCTTAGTATTCATATGTTTGCCTATACGCCCAGACACTGATTGATCTTTTAAGGAATTGCAGTTGACCTGACCAAATGATTTTGAGCCTGGAAGAATGTATTAGCTGCTCAGTTTTCATCAGAAGAGATATTTTGATGCCGTGGTAATTTTTGAACTTTATTTTGAATATTATGTATTATGCATACTCATTTACTATGTCATCTGTGTTTCTTCATCAACCACTAGTACCACACAGCAATTCAAAGGTCTTTATCATTTCCTTGTCAAAAGTTATCTCCTTAGGAATGTCACCTAATAGAAACTAGATCAGTGTTCATCACTCTTGTCACTGATGCGCATGGGGAGAATTTACAATGCCCAAGCACTTTTTAGATTACTCTTCACTGCTAGCACCTTGTTCATCTTCCTCAATACTTTGAGTAAAGGCTTCTTGCATTTCTGTTTAGTCACTTATTTTCCTTCTGATTGGAAATGAGTCATACAATCTGGATCTAGACTTTTATAAAAAATCAAACTACCCATCAGTTACCAAGAGTAGTACTTCTTCTAGCATCTGATTATTTGTTTTCTCAACCTTGTTTGCAATGATTTGTCTGACCTAACTTTACCCAGCTAAATGTTATTCCCACTATCTTGAACTAGGCATCTCTCATAAGAGTGGGATGAATTCCCAGCTAGACATGCCTGTCTCCCTTTATTACATCTAAAAAGAGCACAAACAGCTAACAAACTCAGCTAATATGTAGCCTAGAGCAAGTAATTTGAAATGTTAAAATGGAAAGTGTATAGCATTAGTTTACCCACTTGTCTCCTTGGAGACATGATGAAAATATATACATATGCTTTAATGCATTCTAAAACTCTACTGCGACCTCAAAAGTGGAATTCCCTAAAATACAATCTCCTTCCAAACCCTCTTGGAATTCCCTATCTCTGAAAAGGTGCTTTTCAGTTTGATGGTCCATTTTTCTTCTTGTAGAAGCCAGGTACACATTAATTCATTTGGGACATCATCTTTCTTTCTGCACTTCACTGTTCATTATGCTTGGAGAACCTGAACTGTTACACTTCTTCCACTTACGAAGCCAGTTTTGCCTGTCACTTCCACCCCAGAACTTCCAAACTCTGTCAGTGGACCCTTGTCACAGACCATGTTATAATGATTTTCACTTCGTTAGTCACCTGCACTGTTTATAACTCTCCCTGTTAGTGGTCTCTGGCTTCATTATCAGTTCACATTGGTTCTGGCAAATGAGGAGTTGCCAACTGGTTACTTTAGTTCTTTTAAATTATTCATATTGATTACTTTGACAAATGTGACGTACATGTCAGCCTGGAAATGCAGACAAAGCAGAGAGAGGCACAAAGCCCTCTGTTTTTATTACAGTGGCTGCTGCAAGTAATATTGTAGACCTTTCTACACTTTGCAAGCTCCACAGAACAAAGAATACGTATTTCTTTGTGTATCCAGCACCTAATACACCTTGATGAATATTTTAATGGTATTAATCAAAGGTGAAATTAATCATCTCATGTCTTCTTTAATAGCATCTTATGCACATCTCGGCAAATATGGCTTCTTATTTATTTGAGCAACCTAACACTTCAGATTTCACTTTGCCTTCTGGAAAAGTCCTACACTAGCCTCTCATATTTTCCTAAAGAAATAGATTATTTACAGATTTTACTGCCCTTTTCTCCTTAACCGTTATATCTATTTCTTGAATTTTTGACCAAGTTATCAACTCCAAAATGCTAAATTCAATTAAACTACTAGAAATGTTACATATTTCCCAAAGATGCTTATGCAAAACAAATACAGGGTAAGATCTCAATTCAATGAATTAAACCTCACTTTTGGATCTTCAGGTGCTCAGTTTGGTAAATTTGGAGTTTTATATGTAATTAATTAATTAGTAACATAGAATTGCACGTAACAGTTTCACAGTCTCTCACAATGTTTACTACCTCTTGTCTCCAAGGGCTTTTAATAATATCAACCTTCCCCCTCACCAAGACTTATTTTGGAGCAGGTCACTTACTTTGTAATACGGTCAATGTTAGCAATTTGCTTCTGGTTCCGGATTATTTCTATAGCTGCCCAAAGATGCTGGATAGCCTTTGTATCTGCCTGTCGTCTCTTCGTTAGGCGTGCCATGACCTGTTTACCTGGTNAAAAAAAAATACACCAAAAAGTTAACCAAGAATTATAAAATAAATTACATGAAATACGATTACAAGGAAAAATGTATTGTTGCACAGCCATTCAATTTGTATATAACAACGTCTTCAAGTGCTTAAAGAGCAGTAAAAAGTGAAAAAAAAGGTAGTTTACAAGAATCCCTTTCACGTCACATAATCAAAACAGAAGACAAAAGGCAAGCAGTAAAATATATGAAATCAATAGCAAATTTAGTTTATATCTCAGTTCCCTATATTTGGTAAAATATAGGGAAAAAAAGTATCCCAGCCTGGAGCTGCCACAGCCTCCTGCATTGCCTGAAGCCTTTAAAAAGGACGAGTGGTACTTGACTACATCATACAGCGCAAGCATGAATTCTGACACAGAGAAAAAGCTGGACCCAACAGTTTAACATAAAACACAGTTTTTTGAGTATTGCCTTCATGTTCCTATCATGTACAGCTATTTTAAAAAAATCCACTCTATGAGGAGAAAATAGAAGTATATTTTCATAGATGATAGGTATTTAAAAAAATATTTTGGAGCAGTTCCATTTTCTGTAACACGCTAAAACCCAACAGGACCAAAGTGCTTCTGATGGCATTTGCCCATCTAACCAACCTTGAACAGGAACATAATGAGCATCTGGCTTTGTTTACAAATTTTCCAAAAGCTGGAGGCAATGAGTACAGATAAGCCATAAATCGCCTACAGCTCCACTACAGGCACCGAATCCCTTTTTAAAAGCTTAACGATGCATTTTGATCACTAAATAACTTTATTCCATTGCCACCACTTTCTCAATGAAAAAATGACTGATTTATGAGTGCTACCAAGGTCTATAATTTATTTTGGAGCTCTGTCCTCGGAATGAACCCTGTGGTATGCACGCGGATATTTGTAGCTAGCAGAATATTAACTTCAGTAACCCAAAATAATATAAAAAATGCAAAAACATTTCACCATCTGTGCAATGTTAAAGATGGGAATTTAAGTACTAAAAGTGTCCCTGCTCTCAAATTCAGAAAAATGAAACATATTTGAGTATTCCATCATTTGCAGCAATGTAATTTCCAAGTCTATGGGACCTACAGGTACTTATCAAAGAGGGCTCTCAAGTTTTAGATCTGATATAAGCTCGGCAACACTCACTAACTTTACAGGTGCAATAAAATGAACAGCAACATTCCATTATTAAGGATAAGAAATGATTTAACAGCATTATACTTTATGTTATTTAGCCCATTTAAAGAAAAGAAAATAAGGAAAAAAAAAAAAAAAGATGATGTGAAGTGGTATGAACACACTCAGGTCCATGAGGCATTCCTGGCTGCAGGAGATACCACGGAAGGGCAGAACAGAGCAGCACATGAGAAGATATGGTGTGGTCACACATCGATCCCACATTTCAGCTTTAGAAATCTTCTCCCTCTGGGGTTTAAAGCAAGGGCAACTAGAGGGACACCCCAGGAAAAAAAGGCCAAGAATACAGTTTTGAAGGAAGGATAAGAGGGAATGTGACAGACATACAGCTAAGAGTGACAGCAGTAGATAGCATCGCCTGACAATGATTCAGAGAAAGAAAGTCTCTGTTGGGAACAGTGGGAAAAGACACTGAATCCCTGTGAGCTCCTCTGCATTCATTTCACGGAACTTGAGGCCATTGCAAGTTAAAAAAAAACCCTGCTAATTTGTAAGAGAAACATATAACTATTTGTAGAATTTAATTTTTAAGAGAAATAGAGTAAAGCACAAAAAAATGTTAGATCTTAACACAAAAACCAACGATCTTTTCAGACCCATTATTTTAGCATAAAACTTCTTTCCTAACACAGACATGACTGAAAGACCATTCTTCTTATTCCAGCTCTCCACAAACTGTGTGCTACAAAAGCTGTGAGACGATACGGCAGCCAGCAAGCTGGACACGGGGTCTCTTGCACAGCACCACATCCCCACGCGAGGAGCAAGCGCTCGTCCTTCTTGACCCCGACAGCAGTGTGAAACAACAGACCAGCTCTCAGTTTGCTCAGTAATCCCAACTCCTTTAAAAACAGCCACTATTTCTGGCAGCCCAGCACACGGCTGCCGTGCGAGCGCCGCACCCAGCACAGGGGACGGCGGGGTTTTCTCTCACACCCCCGTGACGCGCGTGCCCCGGCACAGCGCAGGGTCCTGGGGAAGCCACCTGCCACCTCTGCATGGCCCCATGGCCGTGGGAGAAGGCTGGCCTTTGGGGATAAGGAATTCCCACTTCTCTGGGGCGGAAGAAGAAGCCCATGCTCGAGGCAGGGAGAGGGCGAGTGAAGGAGTGAAGGAGTGAAGGAGTGAAGAAGTAACCACGAGTTCCCGAAGCCCTGTGGCTGCAGAGTGGCAAAGGCCCTACGGGATCGCTGCTCCCTTTGGAATGTGCTTTCGGAACAAACCCTCCGACCAGCCCCTCGCCCCATCCTTATCGTGCTGTGTCGGCTTGAAGCACGCCCAGGCCGTGGGCTATGGCTAACAACCCTCAGGACAGGTGCGCACCTCCCATGCCTGAATTCTGCAGGGATGTCACATCACTGGACCAGAAGTTACCCCCCAAAACACAGCCCATGTGGGTGGTCCCCCAAATGGCTTCCTGCTGGCTGGCCCCTGCTGTTCCCACACACGGGCACGGCCACGATTCTTCCCCTCTGTTTGGAAATAACAGCAATATGGACACACATGGGATACAGCAATCACTTCTGTTCTAGTTCCTGTTTTTTGTTTTCAAGAGACAATAATTTTAGCAGGTGTTTTGCCTTCAAAGAATATGCATTTCACTTTCATAACTTTGGTTTACTATTTAAGGGCATTTTTGTTAAACTCAAGAGTTGACACTATGCTCTGAAATAGCAGTTCTTACACACCATACTGCCAAAAATACAAAAATAGTTTGTTTTTTTTTCCAATAGCCCAGACTACTTTAGTGTTATTTTAATCTTTTAATTGCATGGTGTAGAAAAAATATAGAGTCTTTTTACACTACAGAAAAGGATTAAAAGATTGTGGCATATTTCTTGCTGTTCATTGCAGTCACTCTTCCTCTATGGCAAAACTAAACACAACAGTCTACTCCCCGCACTCCTGCAAAAATATAAGCAGTTTTCTATATTATTATAATATTTTAAAGGGAACTTGTATCCAACTGTTAACAGTTCATACAGTGCCTTCAAATGCTACTTCCAAGCAACAGAAAATCCTCCCAGCATCTCCACAGGAACAACTTATTCATGCAAATAATAGTTTACATTTTAACAGGAGACACGTTAGAGTGCTATGTAAAATCTGTAAAATCTGTATTTATCACTCCTGATTATTTGCTTATGTGTGGGTACACAGACACACAGACACACAGACACACAGACACACAGACACACAGACACACACACAGGAGAGAACAAGCATAAACATGCAGTGTGTGTGAGTATGTGTAAAATATCTATGGCTCAGGGGTTAAGTATCGAAAGAGGCTGATTCACCCATGCAGTCTTTTAAAGAAGTCTGAAGTCCAGAGACTCTTTAAAACCACAATACTGGATTGTACATTTACAGATAAATGCTTGAAAATGTTACTCATCCTCCTCTTTTGCTATAGCATTCTATTAAAAATCGTGGAAAGAAAAACTAAAAGCTGAAGTAAACATTCATTTCCTTCGTATGATTTGCTGGGCACTGTGCTCATTTAGCTATGGTATGCCCTGTCCATACAAAATTATTAGCTTCATGCCACTTCTGTCATGTTTTGTTAGCAAGTTTATGGTAGAATACAGCTTCTGAGAGAAAGGTTGACAAACACAGATGACTGAAAATCTAGGAATTTATATCAGCAGGATCTGTCTTAGGTTTTGTAGGCATCCATGAGACCTGCAGAATATAAGAAATATCCTCCTAACAGGGAAAGTTTTGTGTAGCTGATGCACCAGCTCATGCACTTCCATCACACCCTCACTGACATAGGGCCCAAAGCAAACTATTTATGTTCTCAATTTTCAACTAACTTTTCCTCCTGCACTCTTGAGTATGGGTTTACTGTACTTTGTATTTTGAATCCCTCTTTAATGTCCCCAAAAAAAGGACATTAAAGAGGGATTCAAAATTTTGAAAAGTATACCACTTTACTGTGTGCAGCCTTCCTCAAGAGCTGAAAGTTACCCACACTTCTCACAGGCAGGCTCAACAAGCTGTGCTTTATCTTGTGAATACACAAGATAAGACACAGAGCACAGCTTATCTTCCCCAGGCCCCCGGCGCAGCCTCAGTGCCACACGGCAGCAGTGGCACGGCAGTGGCAAGGGGGACTCTGTCAGAACAACAAGGCTACTGGTCATTAGCACACACTTGGATGAACCAAACACTGTACAGCTGTCTGCTGCAACAGTGGTGGATATGGAAATCTGAACTGCACGTCAAAATAAACAAAAATCACCTTGCAGCACATCAAGGAATTTAGCCCAAGGAACCTCCTGACCTGCTGCTTGCATCCAATTTAGCAGATACTATCAAGTACTAAGTTTAGCTAGAAACTCTCCCTACACACAGAGAAAACTCAAAGGTAGTCAAATCTTGCCACATGTTAGCTGCTAAACACCATCGTCCAAGCAAAATATGATGCTTCTGAAAACTTAACTAATAATTTGGACTTTGCACTGAAGCAGACGGCATTGCAGTTGGGTGCTGCTGCTCTGATGGGAGCTGCTAATTAAGAGCTGACAAGTAGTAGCTTGTTAATCTTGTGTTTGTACTTCATTGTAAGTGAGGCTACCTGTGGTGCTCAGCCCTTCCAGTGCAAAGTCAAACAGGTTAAACTCCATCCCTGCTCTCAGTCACCATTTGGCTGGGACTCCTTGTGCACTTAATTGCAATGGAAAGGTTTAAGGAATTGATCCTTGCCATTGTTCAGCTACTGGTTGCTGCCTTTTGGCTTCACAGCTCTGGGACTTGCTATTGTTTCTTCCACAACACACAGGGAAAGATTTTAGGCTCAACAGCAGGAGGAAGCTAAGCTCAGTCCCAGGTTTTGTGGCTTTCATGATGAGTTTGGGTGGTTTGGGAACTTAAACACAGACTCAATTTCATATTTTTAAGTACTTTATAATATAGGGTCTGATGTTTCTTGAAGTATAACTTTATAGTAGGTATAAAACTGTATATATCAACAGTACAAAGAGTTCCAAATGTCTAGCTTTCCTGTACTAAATAGGAGTCTACCATTAAAATCTAGATTTGCAAATTGATGCAGAGTTTGGGTCCCTGGACTTTAACTTCTGCAAACTTAAAATTTAGTTCACTATTTAAACTGCTGTTAAATCATATCTTTCATCAGCGTTGTAGTGGGAGTATGAACTCTTAGTCTTCCCCTCCTACAACAATTAAAAGTGATAATTATTCTATTTTCACATAGGAAATATACAGGTGAAAGAAGGTGAAGACATCTTGACTGAGCAGCAGCATAGGTCATGCACCGGGCAAAAACAAGAGACAGTTTAATTTCATGTCTGCCTTCCATAGCTGCTGATCCAAAAATGTTGGTAGAAGCTGCTAGGGTGTGGACAAAGCTTTTGGTAGGAGAAATTCCATATTTCGTTCACCATTTATTTGTCTTCATAAGTATGCAAGATTATAGGCATCTAAGGATTTTCTGGGCACCTGGTAGCAGGATATTCTCTTTTGTAATTTTCTGATAATCTAAAGATTATCAGAAACAAAGATTTTGCATATAAAGTAATTTTCAAATGTTGAAGAATAAGCAAGTGGTTTGATATATTAGATATTTATTTTGGATTTAATCCCAACCCACTAAAATCAACAAATGCCTTTCTGCTGACTTTCTAGGGTTTTGGAGTAAACTTCCAACTGCTGTCTGATTGCCACATCCTCACAATGAAAAACTTAGGGATGTGTTGAGTGATGTTAGTGAAACTGAAAGATGTAACAAAGGCTTGTGACTGAAATAGGCAAAATTCCTTTGTTAATTAAATTAAAGTCAGAAAATTAGACTAAAAGTTAATAAAAGTTACTGAATTTTTTGCTTTTTTTTTTTTTATTAGGAGATTAGTTCAAGCTGTAATGCTGTCATTTTGGAAGTTATTAAAATACAGATTTTTGGATATTGAATGTGTGTCATTTCTAATGAAAATCTTTTCATTTCACTGTTAGCTTAAGGTCTACCCAGTCTATTCAAAAGAGGAAAGTTTATTAGCCTAATTATTCTAAATATTTCCCATGTGCATGTGCAATACCCCTGCTGATCTGTTCAGCTCCACCTTTTGCACTTCCCAGCCGCAAGGTTTGTAACCTTGATGTCATGCAACTTTTTGAGTGAGGTTTTGCATAGCCCCCTGAAGTGCAGTACAGACACAAAACAGGACTGCATGAATCTAAAACTCTAATGTTTTGCTTCGTTCTCTCTGCAATTTAATTCTTTTCCCAGCTCCTGTACACAGAATACATGAAAGCTTTTGCTTTTACCTTGTGCCATTTCAAGATGGCAGTGAGCCACTGTAGAAATCTGAGCCAAGGACATTACAGAATTAAAGGCCCCAAGAATACTTTTACTACACATATGTATGTGCAAAGTCTGTTTTAATCCTGGATACTGCATTTATCTCATTTGTATTGTATTCCATTCATAATGATTAAGTAAGTGTCCTTCACTGGGGCTAAGATACACAGCACTTGAATGTTAAGCTCAGACATTTTGAATCATCAGTATACAAGTGGAAGAACTCTTTTTCTTTTGCAGCCAAACCTGGACTTTCTTGTCTAATTAACTCACCCTGTTAGAGAGAACTTGACACAAATGTTGAGGTGCCATCCCAAAAGAGAATTTCTAAAAGTATAAGTACAAACAGAGTATAACAAAATCTAATATGAAGCATCAACACAAGGTGCTAGGAAAGACTGAATAACAGCCATATACTCCAAACAAAAGTTGTCAAATTGTTCTTGTTGGCTATCAAATACAAATATATATACAGGACTAAAATGCATTCTGCTGCTTCTCCAGCCAATACAAGTCTGGAATTTCACAGACAACAGCAAATGCCATCCTAATATTTGAAAGAAACTATCCTTTGTTCTTGTCTGGCAGAAATCACTGAATAAAACTTTATCTAGCAATGCAAGTTTGGAAAAGAGAATTGCATAGCTGCCAGTGAAAGTAATGTAGTTGAAAGAGCTGAAAGCGAAGAGCCAAAGCTATAACCAGCAATGTAGCTACACCAGCTTCTTTCAAATGACTTTTTTGGTAATGGTCATCATGTTTTACTCTTGGTACTGAGCCTAGGTAAGCTGAAGCTCATAATATATTTTTTGCTACAGATCTGTGACAAGACAAGATTCCAAGGATTTAGAAGATCCATTGATCTTCTAAAACAAGCAGTATTTTCCTTAATTTTTCAACTTTTAATTGGTATTCCATGCATAAAGGGTTTTTATAGACAGTAAGAAAATTAACAGCTACATAGGAACACCAAGAATCACACACGCTTCTGTTTTACTGAGAAAATATTGTTTCAAAGTTGTTCTGGGGAGGTTTAGACTGGACATTAGGAGACATTTCTTTACCTGCAGGACTGTCAAACACTGAAACTGGCTTCCTAGAAACATGCCCCAAGCCTCTAAGTTCTTAAGAGGCATTTTATTTTCCCTTAATAACATGATTTAACTTTTGGTCAGTCCTGAAGTGGTCAGGCACTTGGACTAAATGATTACTGACTGTTACAACTGAAATATTCTTTTCTTTTCTATTCTACTCCTATTGTATATGATCATTGAAAATGCATACACTGTTAATGAATTTATCAAACTTCTGAACATAACTACAGTTAAAAAAACAATTTAGTTTGGCTAGGTTAAGGCTTAATTAATGAAATTAAGTTATGCTAAATAGTTTCCACAATGGAGTTGGCACTAGTGTAAGTTGCTTTAAAAACAGTTTTTGCAAAATGATGCAAGTTTCTCATGAAGATAAACTTCAACTTCCATAGTAACAAAGTCTCTTATTTTCAGGATGATGATGTACTAGACTAATATTAAATAGACTTTAAGCTGTTCATCTCGGAAGACTACTCATCTTGGGGCAAAGGAAATTTCTATACAAAAGATGGTCCAACACCAGTAACTTCAACATCCCTAAATAATACATGGCTCATACAAGGTGTAAAAAGACCATCCTAAACACTTCTTGTCCTCTATCATGAAAAAAAATGAGCTCTCATCAGATTTGTTTGTTTGGGGAGTTATTAAAAATAATGCTTGCACCCAAGTTGCTGCCAGCAGCACTTTGGCCTCCCTTGTACAAATGCACAGGCACATGGACACAAGCAAGCCACACACACCTGCCTTGATGAGAGAGGCTTCAGCTAACACGTTTTACCTTCCATTTGCCACAGACTAAGAGCATGAAGAGGGTCAGTTACAGAAGATGAAATGACACGTGGAGATAGGATCATGTTCTGAACCCACACTGCACACTAACACAGGCTTTCTGTGGCTTAACTCCACTCACTACCAAATCCCGTATCGTCCAAAACAGCCTGAAGCTAAACCACTGAAAGATGCTCAAGGAGAATCCACAGAAGGAGTTAACTCCTAATGAGCAGTCTGGGCTATTTCCCCATGTAGACAAGCCCTTAGTAAATAGATGCTTCCTGTCCTCTCACTTTGCTGTAGTGAGCAGAGGTGATTAATGCAGCTATGCATCCTGACAGGCACCAATGCTCACTTGGTCATAAAACGGGAAAAATCATGGCCAAAGAAGGCTGATGGTGAGGGCTGGAATTTTGGTTTGGATGATAAATAGATGCCATTTTGATTCTGCAACTCCCTCTAATAAAAAGTGATAGGTGCAAAACATCTTAGAAAATGCTAAGAAATATAAATGAGAAGAGTAGCTCCTTCTCTGAAAGCAAGCTTTTGATCATCATCTTCCTTTCCACTCTGAAAGCTAAAGAGCTTGGTTGTTTTGTAAGCCTCAACTGAACTGATGCAGTAAATTTCTCTGGCTGTAAGTAAGGTATAATAAATAAGGTATGATGACATAAATAAATAAATGATTTTTCATGGTATATTAGCAGGGAATGTAATTCTGCATACGGTCAGTTTCACACTAAAAAATGAGAAAGAGAGATACATTTTCCAGGTCAAAGAATTATGAACGTATGGAAAAATACTAAATCATGAAAAAGATAAATTCATGGTAGATTATGTAAGCTATATGGTATAACAGAGAGCTGATGTTGACTTTTTTCCAATCTAATGTGAGATTCCAAATTGCTGGGTTTTTTCTCTTTCTCTGAACTACACACAACTGACAGTATCTTTAAAGCACAAAATATGTTTCTGGTGGTAGCAACAGGACCTAAGCCTTCGATGTTTGTAGCAACCATTCCTCTACCAGGCTGCATT
>WAAG01007986.1:730-28309 GCA_013390105.1 Tichodroma muraria | reverse complement strand
ACCATCACACTGTGCTGCTGTTGCAGAACAAAGCATCTGAAACAGAGTTTCAAAGAAAAATTCATCTGGGCTATGAAGACTGGGAATCTGGGCTTTTCCTTATTTTGCAACAAATTCAAATGCTGAGAAAAAAACACCATAAAACTGCAGAGCTGAAAGTAACAGCATGAGATACAATAGAAATGATCATTATCTGTAGGGAAACCAACCTAGACCCAGCATCCTGCTCCACAAAAGACACCATGAAGACAATACCAAGAAAAAACGGTCCGAGACACACCTTTATACAGCTGCATTTGTATCTTTAGCCTATCACATAATTCTTGAGTGGTTAATATGACATCGCCATGGCCAAACTGGCACCAGATGCCCAAGGAACATACATTGACTGCACATCCACAGAAGCAATGGCTCATTTGGCCTGATTTTACCTCCTGTGCTCCCCCTACCCCTTGAGTACCCTTTCCCTTCACTCCTGCATTGGAGTACCACTTTCACCACCCAGTCTCAACACATGGTAACAGCAAGCTGCAAAGACATTGCACTGAAACACAAGCTTTCATGGTAAACACAAACTATTTTCTCCCCTCTCTTCAGCTGTTATGCAAACTGACAGGATTTCTTTCTTCCCATAATATCCCACAGAGATTCCCAGAACAGTGAGGATGCCACTGAGATGCCATCTCCTGTAATGTTTGATACATTTACTGCTAGCAGGTGTGGTCTGAGCTACCTTCTGGGAAGATTGCCACAGAATGAGGTTAGTCCAAGTGTCTTATATCAAACCCGTGTAGCCTTGGGATACAGTCAAACAACGCTGAAGAATATTATGTTTTCCAAATATCACTGTGTGCTGTAGCACTTGCTAAATCAGTCTCCAGACATAGCCCTGAGGAGTAAGACATTTTTTAGCACCTGCCAAGACTAACACCCGCTGGTCAGCCCCGTGGCTGCAGCAGATTGTTTGGCAGAAGACACTAGAGGCAGTTCTGGACGAGTTGCCCTGCAGTCATTTACCCAAGAAAAGAACAGGGATGGTATGAAAAGGGCAGCTCCACTGTGTGCTGCAGAGCAGGGACCTCTTTGCTGTTACTATTAGAGCAGCTCCACTGCTTCTCTCCATCTGCCATCCTCCAGTGCTGCTCTGACCTTCTCTCCAAGCCATCTGCCTTTGCAAGCTTTGGCACTGGTAAAATGCATATTGTGCGCAGGAGCTCATGAGATAAAAACCTGTAAGGAAGGAAACGTGCCCTTTGCAATTCCTTTTTAAACAGCTTTCAATTAATTTTATGTGCTGCTAAGCCCCTGGTAGGAATAATATAATTATGGTTAAAGGAAACCTCTTACAGGAGTCTCCAGTTAGGTGCATGTGCTTGACTGTGACTGAATCTGGAAGTTTAAGTTATTGTGCTGTGACTCCTTCAAATTTTCCATCTCCAGGAAGTGATATATCTTAAATTTTAAGCCAAACTTTAGCTCATGTCTGGAATGAGTTAAAAGAACACAAATTATTTTCAAGCAGGATGATTGCCTAAGTTAATTGAGTCAAAAAAAATGAGCTTTTATTTTAAATTTGTTTTATACACAATTGTTTCAGTCTAACTTGTAATATCCTCATAAAAAAACTTTGTCTCAAAAAAAAAATTGCAGAGATTAATTATCCATGCTGTGACCCTTTAATTTCTTTTTTATTTGATTCTATAACTACTTTTATGTAACAGCATCAAAGGCAAACATCAAGTTATCTATTTTATACGGATGATATCTTTTCTCTGTCACACATTAGGACACACTGTGAGCCTCCTTTTCTCCAGACTAAACACTCCCAGCTCCCTCAGCCACTCTTCACAGGACTCATGCTCCAGAGCCTTCATCAGCTCCACTAACCTTCTTTGGAAGTGCCACTGGACTTTACCTTGAAATGTTGATCTCTGGACTCTAATTTCTATTTTATTTATGCCAGAGTCACTGCTGTAAGTACATGGTTCTTCTGATTTTGGCCCTATCTGAACATAGGCGCATTAAAAGAAAAACAGTTTCGAATTCCTGTTTGCTTTCACTCAGCCCATCTTACCTCTGCAGATAACAACAATTTTATCACTGTTAATAATGCAGATCCAATACACACAGGGTGTGTTACTCTGCTTCATGTATTATTGAAAAAATTGTCAGTCAAATTTCTCATTAGAGGTTATTTATTGCAAGCAGTGGAGGTAATAAGAAGCTTACATTTTTATTCCATTTCCTCAAGTGAACTTTGTAGTTCTGGTAGTAGGAATACTATTAAATTTTAAATTGGGGATTCAACACAAGTTTTAAACTCAATCCTTGACTGTTTTTCACAGCTTAAAATGGATCTAAATTTGTCATCATGATGATTTATTAGTGTTTCACATGTTCCTTGCATGCAGATCTCTAGTTACATAAAGACAGCATACCTAATTATTAGAATATATTTTATATTTCTGTATCTACATTTATTTGTAAGCATCTGCATTCATGTGATTTGAGATGCATGTCAGAACAAAGCCAGCTGAAATTCTTAGCTTTTTGTCAAGATTTTCTTCTCATCTGAGAAACAGTGTAGCTGTTCTACAGCAATACATAAACTCATGCGTGATAACGTATAAAAACATTATAAATTTACAAATTTAATAAAAATTGGAGACTTTTCAGCTTTACAAAAAAGTAAAAAAAAAGGAAAAATTCAAACAGCCTCTTCCCTTCTCACGTTGCTTCCTACTTTCATATTTCAATCTTTGGCCCAAGCCTGGAAAACCTTTAGACTGCATTCATGTTCCACATTTTCAGCAAATATAAAGCTGTCAAACACTTGATTTTTTGATCCTGTCAGAAAGCATTTTATGAGGCTTCAAGGCAGGTGTATTTCTTGTAATTGCTTCTATAAAAGAAGCAATTGTTTTTAGGATAGGTTAAGGGGCTGATTTCCTCAGTCCTCCATTTCCTACTTCAGCAAATGACTTCATATTTATACCTGTGCTAAGCTAGTGTGAAGTGAGCGTAAAATGTCACGAATAATCAACAACTACTGTGGGAGACTGCTGGGCTAAAAATCAGAAGACATAAAACAACACTGATGGCTGGTTCTGTCACTCCATCAACCAGAGGTCTCAGGCAAATGCATCATCCTGCCTCCAAGAAGTAACATATTTGTTTCCCTGTTAAAATAAAGCAGAAGTCACTCCATAACCTGGCTGCACAAAACCCAAACCATCCTCTAATACAGGATGACTTCCATCTGCTTTTGCCCAAGAAAGTTTTGATGCCATGTACTATTTGAAGGTGTCCATTTCTGTGAAGTGGGAGAAAAGGATTTTCAGATAAACAAAACCTTTTCCCTTGTTTATATATATTTTTTTTAAATTGTAATGCAGACTCCTGAAGTAAATAAGACATTTGTTAATTTAAAGTCTATAGCTTCACCCTCTACTTGTGCTATCTGATCTATGGCCAATTCCTGCTCAAGTTGTTGCAGAGATGCTTTCAGTTAAATCCTCAGAATAAAGATTTCATGCTGTTTTTTGAAGTGGCTGATATATTATCACTGCTAAATGACTTCCAGTAAGTGAAGTAAAGCATATATTGCAGAGTGAGGTTTCTTTTGTTTTGTTGTTTTGTTTTGGTTTTGGGTTTGTTATTTTTTTTCACAAAACCTATTGTCACTCACCTAAAATGAAAGAATTTTTTAAAAACCTTCCATAAGGTTAAAACTTGGCATATTCAAGAGGAAAAGACTAGCTTGTTTGCCTGACATCATTCTTTAAAGTATCTGATGATATGGGATGTTACTACTAAGAACAATGAGGGAAAAAATTCACTTTCGTTAGTTCTTTAAAGAAATGTCATAACTGACTAAGAGGGACTAATGCAGAAGAATCACTATATAACCTTTTTTTTCTGTATTTCACTGTTTCACACATGCTAGGAGCTGTCAGAAAGAGGACACAGGGCCCTTCACTCACAATTTTTGGAGGCACTCTTGTGGTTTTATGTTGCTTTCTAAATTTTTAATCAAACTTTCAATTTCATTCTTACCTATTGTATCCTCTTATTACAGAATCTGGCAAACAACCATTTGCAACACACAGTGTCCCTGTATTTGACCCCACTTAATTTAAAGTTGAATAAATCTGAGGATTAGAACCCAGTTCACAGGAATAGACATAAGAAGAGAAATGGGTTTTGCTGGTGCTTTTGATCTAGCTGTGATATGACTTTCTGACTGAACCCCATTTCAGTATAAAATATGACTTTTTCAGCATGTTCAAACAGCAGTGTGCTGACTGAAGAGGCATGAAGAGAAGCCACATATTGGTTAGAGGAAGGCTATTGGTACAGGGCAGGAGGGCATATGATTATAATGCTTAATTAACATATATTGGCACTGCATTGGAAAAAGAGGAACATGCTTTTGTCTCCAAACAAAACTACAAGCAATAGAATACATTAAATTTCCCAGAGAATGTGCTTAGAAAACAAAGGTTAAATGCTCCCAACTGACATGAATAGAAAAATCAATATTTCAACCTAAACCTCCTTTGAGGGGTCAGATGGATGTTTCTGGCTTCAGTGGGCCCAGGTGATGTCCCAGGGCAAGCCCCAGAGGCTCCCTACCACAGCCCAAGCTGCCCAGGGCTTCCTCCCAGACTGCTCAGGATGGTGCAGGCAGAACATACAGGTCTTACAGACCACATACAGAGTGCTGGGCTTCCTGCTGCACTTGCACAGGCTGTCCTGGTGCTGCTGCAAAGTCTCATGGCTCTGGGTTAAGGCAGGCAGGTGACAGGCAGCCTGATCACCACCTCACTTTTATGTAGAGCGAGTTCCCCACTTTTTTTTGAGCTTACCAGAATATGGCTGCACACAGAGTTATAGGAATGGCTAAAAAAAGACTGTGCCCTAAGGTTTTACTGATCATCAGAGGAGAAATACATCTCCACAGGATCATCCAGTTAATCTTAAAATAGGGAGAGTTAGTCACCCTGGAAAAGCTGTTTTCATTCAGTGTGCTGTTACATGCTATGCCAAAGTTCTGCCATCTACAGGAGGCCATGACCCATTTCCAGCTACAACTGGAATAAAATCTACCCTAATGACAAGATTTTGCTTTAAAGCAAAATGCGAAAAACCTATATGTCTTTGTTTCCAGATTTTTTTACACTGCTCATCTTTCTAAAAAGCAGCTTATTTGGTTATTTTTTGTGTCACTCCAGCAGCAAAAATGCAATGTATCCTCTAGAAAATTCTCTTTCAATTTAAAACTTAAATGCACTTTTATCATATGTTCTGAGAAATTATTAGGTCAATAATGTTTTCTTTGCTACCTCCACTTAACTTCATATAAACCAAGATGCTATAGTCAGAGGCTGATTTATATCATTAGTTATTAATTACCTCACTATGTATTGTGCAAAAACATTGTTTAACATGTCTGCATCAAGTTATTTAAATGGATGTTCACTAGGCATAGTCTAATTTATTACAACTTTCACATGTAAAATTGTTCTTACTCTTGTGGGAACAAACACTTTAGAAAACAGTATCTTTAAATGTGTGTAGCATCAATTCGGGGGTTGGTTGCACATATTTTATAGCTAATAATCAACAGATTGTTTTGCTTGAGAATGAAAATCTGTCAGTGAAGCAATTTTGAGAGATATAAAAATTCAACAGTTATTTTACTATAGCAAATCTAGTTCTATAATTCAGGTAGGGTGAAATGCTGGAGTAGTAAGGTGAACACACATCAGTGTTCAAATCAGAGGAGGTTGTTTTATGTCTTTTGCAAATATTAAGCATCCTTGCATCAAGTAATTATTTGTTATATTTACTACACCTTGGCTTTAGGAACTTTTCATGCCAAAAAAAAAAAGATTTTTAGATTTTTTCTGCCCCTTTTGTTCTATTATTGTCAGGTGAACTGAACTGTATGGAGCTGCCTGAATCAAAACAGCTAAAACAAACAAAAGTTGATAAGAGCCCAAAAAGGTTATTTCAATGGAAAATTTTCATCTATTTAAAAATACTGAGATCCCTTTCATAGCTGAATAACACTCGGAAATATGACCAATTGCTAATCACCCCTTTGAATGGGGGGCTGTTACTGAAGGAAAAAGCAGAGAAAAGGAAAACATTTCTTTTGCTGTGTTTGGCATTTCTTGGTCCAGGGCATGTTTTCATTTAAGGATGGACATTTTTGCTTCATGAAAGTAGGATCCCAGAAAACAGAAGCTCCAAAACATGAATTCTGAAGTCAAGGATGAGAAAGTCTTAATTATGGCAACTTATTTATTTTGTTATTGTTAAATACCACTATGCTGGGTAGAACACAGTGCAAGAGAATGACCTTGCTGTTATCTCCTAAAGCAGCTTGCTTTCAGATCCAAAATTGCAGAAAACTGAACTAATCTCTACTACAGAAACTGTCTATCATGAAAGCTTTTAGGGTTTTTTTGCAATAGCATGTGACAAAGTAATATGACATGGTGGTAACTGTTCATGAACAAGAGGAAAGTCCTTTCTGATTACAGAGCTATAAGCCAAAGAAAGAAATCTTACAAGACTCAGGCAAAGCTAAAGGAAATACATGACTGAAAACAGCATGTTCAAAGGCACTGCAATAGATGCAGATGCTTTTTCACTAGCCTAGTTCTAAAAATCTTATTTTCTTACTCATTTAACTTTAGTGTTGGTTTTATTTCAGCAAACACCGTCTAAGACCTTCTGTCTTAAGTTTAATAAGTTAAGGACGCTAACCAAAACCTGGTGGAGTTCAACTGGATCTGAAAGGTGAGTTTAAAACCCAAGGGCATGAAGATGTGGGTGACTGAAACTGATATCAGACAGTCTCTAAGACATGAGCTGGGCTCTCTGGCTGCTTCTCTCCATTGGCCCCATAAGGGAGCAGGGTCTAGCACAACTGGCTTGAGGCACTCATGGCTCAAACCTAGTCGTGGGTGCTATATCAGACACCTCCAGACACTTTGCATCTGGCCTACGTTTTGGCAGCTCTACCAAACCAGCTCTTTCCCTTATTTGTCACATGGCAAGTTTCTTTATGTGAGTTCAGTTCCAATTCAAACAGGAACAAGTTTCAATGTTCAGAATCTTACATTGTCAAACTCTCAGGGACAGATGAATGAGCCAAAAAATGATCAAAAAAAGTGTAAGATATTGAAAACAGCATGAGATCCAGACTGTTTTGTAAGTGATCCCATGTGGTTAAGTCTATTACATACATGTTCCTATGTTGAAAGGAAATTTCTACTTGAAAGAAAAATTTGCAGAAATGCTTTGTTCAGGACATGGATGTGATAAAACTACTTTATTTTAACACTCTCATCCAACTCGGTAGACCTGCTCTTCATTGCAAACTATTTCTTTAACATTGAAAGTTATTTTTCTCCTTTATTTGCCATACAAAAGAGCAGTTCTGTGGTTTTCCTGAACTATAGGAATGCATTGAGTCATTTCTGATTCTGATGAAGTATGAAGGTAATATGTGAAGAAGCAGCATACTGAATAGAAATTCATCCTTGCTATGAATGATTCATGAAGATTCTCTTCTAGAATAAAAATATGAAGCTACTTTAAAGCCTTTACTTAATACTAGAGTAAGTTTAAACATTTTTAAAAGGCATCTTTCATATTTTCTTTCATTATTAGTAGTCAAGCTATTCATTCTCGCCCTCATAAAAATTATTACATGTCATTATGGATAAAGCATAATGTTTTTATTTCTCTCCAGTGTTCTCAGAGAAAGTATAATCCAAACCTAAAGAAAATCAGTTCTTTTCTTTCTATCCAGCAGAAAATGGATAGCAACACAAAATCACACTTATATGTGTGTCATCAGTGAAGTAATTTTCAACAAATTTCTTTCCTGCCAGATAACATAAAACTCACACCCAGAAAAAAACTAATACAAGATCCAAAGACTCTCAGTTCCTGTATTTTTTGACATAACAGCCAAAAACATTTTAAGACAATCTCAGATGTCAGTACAAATAAACACTGGTCTGTTACTTTTAGCCTTTTCCACTCCCTGTCTTTGCCATGCTGATTAATTAAAAAAATCCAGCAAAAATATCTGCAGCTAGCAGTTGCAGAGTATTGAGGACAATTTAAAAATGTGATCAGACTTTGTGTTTCCAGACACAGAGAAGTCACCAGCATGTTTCCTTACACAGACAACATGAAGATTAATATTAGGACAAAATAAATAGGCCAGAACAAGTAGTTTTCCAGCTCCCTGCAATGACTGAATCTGGGGATTAGAACAGCCACTTGAGATGTTCTGGCCATTAAGAAAGGTTTTCCCTAATCCTAGGCATACTTAGCAAGCTCTTTTGCATGCAAAACCCTACCCATTCTGCTGGTCCTCAGTGGTCACGTTAACCATTTACTATTTGAATTCATGATCCAGAAGAAGCCCTCTAGAAATGGCCTTTTTTAGGGCTAACAGTTTCAACAAACCCCTGCTCTAAATATGTACAGTATAAAATTATCAGTAGGATTCTCCTATCAAATAAATCCTCTCTCACACAGGTATTTCTGAATAATATTGCTCATCCTGTATTGGTAGCAAATACCTGGCTAAATCCATTCCAAATCCAAAATAAGGAAGGCTCAAGCAAGTAAAGTGAGGGAAGCCCTGCTGTGAGCCAGTGCAACACAAAAGGCACTGCTGCTTGACTGAACAAGTCCCACTGGCCCACTAAGGCTTCCCTGCAGCACAGAGAGCTGGAAAAACCCATGAATTGTGTCACATTGGGCTCAACCTTCTGCCAGATCTCAAAAATTCTGTGCCTTTTGTGACAACGGGTGCTGGCACAACTGGGGCAAGCACGTAACTACCCAGAGCTCACTTGGTGACATCAGGTCAGAAATATTCTTCGTCTTGGCACTCTGACCCAAAAATAATTAAGCATTCAGTTTCTGGCAGAAATAAGTCTCTATAGCCTCGAGGGTTCAGTCTCTGTCTAGGTCAGCTTCTGCAGGGGCAGCCCTGGACTGTGCTGCGAGGCAGAGCCGGCACCACGCGGTGATGACAGCGGGAGGGAGTGAGAGCTTTAGTCTGGGAGACAGCCCCGGTAAGCCTGACATTAACATTCACATCAAATGGCACTGGGCAAGGCAGTCATCAGCTGAGATAATAGGCTTTTTCCAGTGATTGCACCTTGTCACTTAGGAACACATCAATCCCAGAGTTTGCTGCCACAGGCTGTCATGTCATATATTCCCTTCCCTGGGCTCTATTTTGTAAGAAATAGTTAATATCTACTTCTCCTACCATCGGGCTGCTCCAGAACCTCACTGTGATGGTGAGAAAATTGCTTCTGTCTTCCACTTTCAATTTATTCATGATTAGTTTATAACCATTTCCTCCTGAGCCAATATTGTCCTTTAGCTTAACCAGCTCTTTTCCCTTCCTGATGTTTATCCTCTTAATGTATTTACACAGGACAGACATATCTCCTGTTAGCCTTTGCTGAACAAGGCAAGCTTTGGCAGTTCCACTCATGGGATTAACCAAATCACTTCTCCTCCCACCCAGCATGCAGCTTTCTCAAAGACTTTTCTATTTGCTGTTCTGTATCTCCTATTCTTCAGGCAGGTAGTGCCATCCCTGTCTTGATAGAGTCATTGCAATCTGGATACTAGAAGACCTTTACCTGATTCAATCTTCTTTTAGTTGTCCCAAAATGCAGGTATTCTACTATGGGGATGAATTAGTTTGGTATGGTATAGAACCCTAGAGCTCAGAAGCTCATGTCCATATGTGTGGTAGCCCAGGAAAAGCAGAAACCCAGAATCTTTGGATATTAATTTAGTAGCCTTGAAGTTTCCTTGTTCCTACTAATACTCTTCATACGTGTGGTCTGTAGCATCTGAATATCTCACCAGGGTAACAAAAAGAACAAATAGTCATTGGTCTTTTTATCTGGTGAAGAAATGTAGTGACATTTTGAATGCATTTTCACCCTTCTTCATGCGTATTTCCCTTTGTTTCCGCCCACATACACCAAGGCTTCAAATTCAGCCTCCTGCTTTCAAACCTAAAAACCTCTATTTACTGGGATTCTGGATTCTGTCTGAACTGAGCCAGCAGAGTTCAACAAACTGTAATAATTTGTTGTAATAATTAACGTAACAAATGCAGTAATTTTTACCTGAAAGAAAACCCATGTCATGCCATGGTTGTAAATTATTATTGTCTCTGGACTTTTGAGATCAGTGTACCCATTTGAAAATCCAGAGTTGCTAAGACTGACACATCACTTGGAGAGAGAGTAACCACATACCTGGGGTCAGAACGAGCCAGGCTGCTTAAAGTTTCCACAGGGGGAAGGGAATTGCAGAGGCCCCTTCCCCTTGCAGTTCCCTGGTGATAGCAGGCAAATGTAGGCACAGTCTCTGCCTGTGCTGGCCCCAAAGCAGCCCGGAAGGAACTCTGAATCTGCTTCTCCCACTCCCAATCATGGGACCTACCAGGATTTCAGCACCAAACTGGCTTATTCTGTCTGATTTGGCAAAACAGTGAGGGCATATTGGGAGAGACTACTCCTGCTCTAGCTATCTAGACTTCTTTCCATGTCTGCCTTGGAAAGTTTGGTTGTCAGACAGGAAAGCAGCTGTGCTTTGCCTGCATTGTTTGGCATTCACCTTTGCCACAAGTTTGCTGCCACTGTTTGTCCAAAGGAAAGGTAAAGCAATGTTAACATTCTGTCCGGAAGAATAAAAATAGGGAATAAAATTCCCGGGTTTGTTGAGAGATGCTTGAGAAAGCATCGTTACTTGTGATGCTTCACCAGAATTCCTTTATAATCTCCACAGCCAAAGCACTTCAGTGTCAGAAGTAGGAGCCAGAGAAGTGCCAAACTGAGGCACATCTTCCTTCTTTCCTGCTCACTGTGGTTACAGGAACTTCAGCCCTTTCATTAGCTGTTTAATTGTCCTGCAAAGGTCTTGAGTCAATATTTTTATTTCCTGATTTTACCTGCCAGTGGTGAACAATCTGCTCCTCTTTTCAGAACATCTAACTAAATTTAACAGGCAGGACAAGGAGGAGCACTCCCATGCCTGCTGGATTGGAAAATTGTAAGTATATTTAACAATTTTAGGTATGCAAGAAGACCTTAAAAACAACCACTTTGTTCTGAATAGGACTACTGTCCTGGAAAGAAATTTTATGTTGAGAAGTAAAAAGGTTTGGATTATACTGAAAATCTGTAAAGACAAGAACGCTGCAGCTCCATGAATAGACTAAAAGACTACAATTAATTTACTGAGGTATTAAAATGAATACCTGGAGGATATCTTATATTTTGTAGATTCTGTCGTGTGAGATAAAATTGGTTCTTAGCTGCTGGTGAATGATAGCTGGATGTGAGGGGGGTTTTTAATTCTATCTTTCATTCTCTTTCACATAACCCACAAAAAGTTGATCTGAACTAGTGACTCATCAAAAAAATCCTTATTCATTCCAGAAGTCCCATCAACTCCCATGAGGATGAAGAGATCTCCATTTAGGATGATCATTCCTCAAAATTTCATAATACAAAAAATACAGTGTAGTAGAGCCATATCATAACTATTTTACACTCCATGTGATGTCCAGGAAATATTCACCCCTTTGCATTTAGACTTTCTGACAGAATCTAAGAAAAGGCAAGCTAATGCAAAGTTGACATCCTGTCTGGAACAATATATTTTAGGCAGTGTTAGTTTCATTTGATGCAAAACCAAAAAAAACTGCAAAACTTTTTCTTAAACATCATAGTCCAAAAATTAAGGGGGGAACGCACCATAAAGATTTTTGGGGGAGGCATGTTGACATTGTTATTAGTGCAGAATGGGAAAGAAAAAATGCTAGAATGTCCTGATTCAACACTCCTATCAAAAAATTTTGTACTTTTTTTCCCCTTTTTTTGTGGAAACTGAGCCTTCTAGAAGCACTGCAGAAAACAGCTGGATTTATACTCAAAGAAAAAAAGAAAAGGTGATTTACTGTATCTTTGTTTTGGAGGGTTTAGAGGAATTTAGTGGGCAAGCTCTGTGATTCCATAAGGAGAAGCCAGTCTGACCAATTCTGAATTAAACCCAACAAAAATGGGGGGGCTGTACATCTTAGTAAGACAGCCATTGTATAAAAGTACGTGTGAGATGGGGTTCCTTTGATGTACCTCCAATTTCAGCAATCCAAGTTTTTTATTATTGTTATTTCAAAAATCCCAGCTGCACAGTGATTTCAGGAAAAGGGGAACAGACATGGCAGAAACAGGTAAGTCTGAATCCTTTGCCTTTTTAAATCTTGTCCGTGGTGTGTCAGCACCTCCTTGCAGTACTGCTACACAGATTTATATTTTCTGGAACTGCTGGAAGCTCCTTTGCATAATCCAAGCAAGACAGAAGGGATTGTGTTTACCCTCAAAGTAGTGGGCAAAATCTGGAGCTTGGAAGTTCAGATATGCAAATGTGTTCTAAGGAACTGAACCTTACACTGAATTGGAGTACAAATACTGTATGAGGCGTTGCTTGTGTGACTGCTGTTTGCCATTGAGCCAAAAAAAACATTATCAGAAAATTACAAAACTGATGAACATGCTCCTATTTTTTTACATATAAAAGGAAAGCTGCCTTACCCAGCCACATCTGTTTCTTTGATTTAACTCCATGCTCATTCCTGTTAGCAATGGATGAGGGGTTTAGCAAAAGCATTGCAGCCCACTTCAGTGAAGAGAAGGGTTTGCTAGTGAAATAAACCCCTTTAACAGACTTTGATATGAACCTATTTCCTAATAATAGTAAATTATTTTAAAAATCTCTCCTCTTCAGTGGCTGTACTCTGTGATGGAGCACAAAACTTACATTAAAGAACCTGTTTTTTCATAAATTCATTGAAGAGGAGACATCTTTCTCCAGTCACCCTAGATGCACTCACAGCAGACTGTGACTATTCATAAGGTGCTTGTAGAGTAGAAGATATATCCTGCTGATTTGTAATGGAATTCCAGTGCAAGAGGTAAGGCTGCAAGGTAACCCAATTCATTAATTTCCAAACTGTGAAACTTCACAAGCTGCAAGAGAATTAAAGATTCTAGAGAGGCAGAGAGAAAATTAGTTTCAAAACAAGAGACAATTAACTTGGAGCAGAAAACCATAGCTAAAAGTAGAAGAACTGTACAGGGTGCAGTTATGGGTTTTAAGGCAAATTAAACAGATCATAAGAGCAGTTTGTAATCTTTGCGTTTATCCAGTTCTCATGACCTGGGTATGTTAGCCCATCAGCTAATGGCTAAAGGTATGCAGCACCTTTCACAACATTTTGATGCTAAATTGACTGTCACCAGAAAATATCTAACATGCAAATGGATGCCTGCATGTGAAATTTTAACAACACACACTTTGGAGAGTCACTATTTGAGCACAGGTTTCATTTTCAAGAACACACAGCATCAAGCACAGGCAGCAAGAGGATTAAAACAAAACTGTCTGTGGTCAGTCTCTCAGAAAATGCTCAGCCCGGCTCTTTGCTCATGAGCCAGCAGCCAGGCCCCACTGCACTGTGCTGAGCCACCAGAACTGCACTGGACTGTGAGAAAATAAAGTATGCAGAGACAGGGCAGGCAATTATCATGAATTCACACTGATATAGGTTAACGAGAGTACCACCCTGTCTGAGCACAATTACTGAACTCCAGGGGGAATTCAGTTTTGGAAGCAGAAACAGGGAATCTGGCAAATAAACCTATGAATATAATGTGGGTCAGGGAAGCGGTTTAAACACACTTTATGGCTTGAGGTATCACCCAGTCAGAAATCAGAAACAAATGGCAAATAACAGGTCCCTGAGCTTGAGGAATTTAGGACTTGTGAAGCATTGAAATCTTCAAAATGGGATTTAAGCAGAATTTGAATGACAATGTAGGCCTTGAGCCTTCATTGAGTAGAGTAGAAAGTCCTGCATAAGTTAAACTTCTTATGTTCCTCAAATGCTAACACTAATACCCAAAAGCCAACACCTGTGTAACAATCTGTGACAAATGAGAACTTCATTAGAATGATAAATAGCTAGATAGATGCATAGACAGACAGAAAGGAACAGCCAACACTGGAGCTGATAACATCAAGACTTGAGCTTGAAACAACCTTTCCTGGAATTCATATCCACTCTTTAGTCATCCTTTCCTTTTATTCCTTGAATACATTCTTCTATCCCCTTCTTCTCTACCAGCACTCACTGCAGCCAAAATATAGGACACCAGACCTTCAGCATTACACAGCCATTCAAATTTCCTTTTTCTCTTGAATCCATGATGTTCTGTCTTCCCCTCTGTTCTGCCACCAAGGATCTAACCCTGGCATCCCTCTGCTTCTTTGTCTTGAGTCCAGTGTTTTTTCAGTCCTTTCCTTAGAAATTGCTTTCTCCCACTGACAACTTGTGCTCTTTGCCTGCCTTGCAGTTCATTTAAAACACTCTACCTTTTATTGAAATGCTTTCTTTGCCTTCAAAGTTCTCTTTAAACCCAGGAATGTTGCCTGCCTCTGGCTTCTCACTGGTGATTATTTGAAGTATACTTACAGTATAAGCTTTCTGACAGTAGATTTGTTTATCTGTGTAATTTATAGGCAGCATGCAGATATACACAGCAGGACAAGTAAATAATGTAAGAAAGTAGGTCCAATGGAAAGTCTTACCTTTTTTCTGGTTTTGTAAACCAAGGGGTACTTTGAGTCTTCAGTATGCTGCTACTCTCTACTTTCTTTCTGCTTAAATTATCCACATGCATCATTGAAAATGAAGAAAGTTGAGATAAGCCTTAAAAAAGGGAAAATTTTACTTTAATATATCATTTCATCAGGTCGTTGTTGGAACTAGCATCCTGTTACAAGAAACCTCATCTTCATAGTCTAACAACTTACTCTGCAAATTTGCTGATACTTCAAGCCAATATTAGAATCATATTTTTCCAAGTACCCACCACTGATACTCTCCTCCTTGGCACTTTTCTCCCCCAAAATAAAAAATATATTGACAGCCAGACCCTAGGTCTCTATGGTTGTCAAGGGATTTGGAAAGCTCTCGGTGAGGATGTTCTGAAAATCTTATTTTCATTAATGAATTGATGCTAGCAACTTCTTCGAGGATGCTGTGCCATTAAAAATTGCACAGACTCTAGTTTTCTTGAACTTAACAGGAATCAAGAAGAAGGTAATCACTACTTACAGTTACTGGTCTCCCTCCAGCTTTCACTGATTGTTTTCTTTCTCATACAGATACCAGCTTTTCTGGTTGCTTCTAACTTTTTTTCCTGCCTGCCTCTTTTGTTAACATATGCACACACTAATTTTCATTTCCAGACAAAGGAGGTATTTAGATTAAATTTAGGTAGAAATTCTTTGTTTTGAGGGTGGTAAGGCACTGGAACAGGTTGTTCAGAGAAGCCGTGGATGCCCCATTCTGGTGAGTGTTTAAGGCTAGGACTTGGAGCAACCTGGTCTATTAAAAGGTGTCCCTGCCCATGGCAGGGGTGTTGGAACCAGATGGTATTTAAGTTCCCTTCCAACCCAATCCATTCTATAATTCCACGATTCTGTGACTCTCCAGCTGTGCTCCTTGTTGTCCTGTGCTCATTTTCACCTTTGCCCAGGGACATGGCTGACACCTGAGTGAGCAGAGCAGCTCACCAGGCAGCAGTCTGTATTTCCAGAGCTCGTGCGTGAAGCTGGCTGACACCCATGCTGTCTGTGTGTATGCGACCATGGGTCGTTACACCGCAAAAAACTACAGTATCTTGTCCTAAACCTGTCTCACTTCGTCTGGATCCCCCCTGACTTTGCTGGCACTGATCCATGCCTGGTGTTTACTGACCTTTTAGAGGAGCACTCTTGTCTGTGGGAATAAAAATCATTTCTTGTGGAGGTTGTGCACAGACACTGAAGTTGTAGAGTGTGTGCTCGGCCCCATGCACAGCAGCCTCAGACCCAGCTGTAAACCTTGGGCCAGGACCAGGAAGACCATCCCACACTTTTCCTGATGGATCTGTTGCCTCTTTTTGAGTGATCAGCCCACCCCAATCATCTAGGTGCTGATAATACACTTTCTGGTCCCACATGGCAATGTGCAATGTCTGCTCAGCTTTCAAGGGAAAGTGCTTCCAAGCTGAGCCTGTTTTATGAGGCAGAGGCAATCCTACAGTATTCCCTGTAGTCCTGTCCCAAAAACTCCTACTGGGGGTGTCCATAGGGCCACAGTGTCCCCCCTCTCCCATCTCAGGGGATGCAGTGGGGCGCACCAGAGGAAGCTGCTCACGGTGCTTACAGAGCTAGACCAAGTCCAAGGTGCCTGAGTAGATGCATAAAGTGCCCCTGTGCACACACAGCCTCCCAGAATCTCCCTGGGCCTTTGAAGACACACTGGTGGCTGTAATAAAGGCAAGCTAAAACACATTTGCTGAGCCACCAGGCTGTTACAGTGTTTGCTGAGCAGAATAATTTAGATGCCAAGTAGCCAAAATCCCATAGGAATAATGTGATCTCCCAAACCCCAGAGTTTGGGGGTTTTTATTCCTCAGGTTAGGAAGGTTTTGTTATGCTGGCAGAGGAGAAGGCTTTTGCTTCACTGACATCTTGCTCAAGTTGGCTCAGATGAAAAGTTGAGGGGCCTCAACTCAGTCAATATTGTCATTTGTCAATGACACCATTGTCATTTCTCTTTTAATGTGATTGTGGCGTGCTGTTTATGTACTCCAGCTTTCAAAGAAAGAATTTTTCAAGTATTAGCAAGATTTCTACCTGGACATGGCAGGCCTGAATATCACAGTGTTTGCCAATGGCCTCTGCAGAGGCACTGGGACACTACTGAGGCACTGGCCAGGACACACGCAGAGCTAGATTTGACAAAACAAAGTTGTTTTGATAAAACAAAACAAAGTTGTGTGCTTCTGTGTAAGAGCACAGCTATTACCTTGGTAATTTATGATGGTCAGTCTATCTCAGAGAATGAGTTGCGGTGTCTGGGCCACATTTCCTAGTTTGTGCTGAAAAGCCAGGCTAACAGGGGATTAACAGGAAGATAGTTCCAGGATGGATTATCCCTGTGTGTGATGGTAAAGAAATTTCAGTGCTAGCGACACATACTGGCACCACGTTTGGAAGTCTGCCTCTGGCAGCATATTCCTAGGGTTAGCACAGTTGTATCCTTCCAGGCCTGAAAAAACTTGCATGGGATTTTATCCCAGGCATCAAATGCTTTTTCTGACCTGCTTGTGTCCTTGCAGTGTCAGCAAAACTTCACAAACTGTCTTAGTTTCAGAAGCTGGTTTTCCCTCTTGAAAATCCGTAACAGCTTCAAGGGACGCTTCAACTATATTTCTGTAAGATTTGGCTGCTTCATAGTACCCCCACTCCATGCCACTTCTCAGGAGCATTGACCTGATAGTGTCTGACAGACGAGCAGACAGATAGCAAGAATAACATAGATAAATTTAATTGTTTGAGACATTTAAGACATATGTGGTATTTAATTTGTTCATACCATTGAACACGACAAAATAAATTAGAAGCAGAAGAAAATACTACCTAGTGTCATTAAAGGGTGAATATTTTTTTGTTTAATCAAAGCCCTTCCAGATAGATATATGAGTAGAAGGGAATATCCATTTTAGCTGCACACTTAATTCTCTGTATTCAGTATACCAGTCAATTGGATGCCTTTCTTTAAATTCTTCTAATATTTTTACCAAAGTAACAGTTTTTGTAGATTTCTGTCCTCTTTTAAAGAACGTGGCACTTGCTTTAGGCACATTGCTGATGCTTTTTTTCTCTTAAGGGATACAAAATGTGTTCATGCTTCTGCAATGATCAGGATAAAGTCAAAAGACAAGAACCTAGCACTTGTGTTCCTTTGTCAGTTAAATACTGCACTGCAAAAAAGGAGACGGTAAATTATAGAAAGAAACCAACATTATGACCACAGAATTCTGGTGTTTATTCCTACATCAAGAGACCTACATACAGTAACTGAAATTCCTCTTTCTTGATTCAAAAGGGAGTTTTGCATTTTGGTGACCAAATACTGTAAAGGAAGTTACATGTTTTTCAGCTGGTTATAAGCAAGCCACAGGATGAATGAGATGCACTAGAAAGAGGAACTGATGAGTAACCTGTTTTCACTGTAACCGTGCCGTATAGAGTGAATAAAGCAATGTTTCTCCATCTCTCCCTCTGTGAATGAATGAAAATGTTTCTTAATATTTGTGCACTGGATTCAGTAAAGACATGTTCATTTGTGTCCCACCAGACAGCATTCTTTCAGAGGCAGTCCAATTTTGGCTGCTACAATGCCTGAAGTCTGCAGGAGCTATATTTCTTTCTCCACTCTCTTTAGTGGAGGAACTTTATTTTTGCTCCCTGAGTAGCAGCACTGAAAGTGTTATCCATGACTGGGTTCCTTCCCCCAAATTGCAGGTTATTATGCCCTATTCATCTGCTGGACTTGACTGGGAAATTTAAATTACAAGATCTCTACATACTCGTAGAAAAGTTAACCAAGCTCTAAGAGACATGAATAGATAAATAGCACTCTTTTTCAAAGTGACATAGTTGCTGGAAGAGTTAAACACCTTTGCTGTACTTATTCCTCTTACAGTGAGCTGTATAGACAGATAGAAATATTATTTGGACACTTGTCAATAGACAGTGCCACCCAGCTATCAGGGATAGTGTCAAGATTCAGATTTGTATGCTTGACACAAAATCACCATTCAGAGGTAAGTAAAATACTGTGTTCTTCTACTTCAATGTCAAATACAACGTGGTGGTGCAGGAAGATAGAATAACTTGATAATATTCTTCAACATGTTTCAAAGGAATTATAAAGTCATAGGCTTTTCTCAGTGACTCTAGTGGTAACTCTCCCATCCTTTCATTTTCAACATCATCTGCTGTATTTATGCAAACTGTGCTGGCTGACAGTTCTCTCCCTCCAGCCTTGATACAGACCATGAGGGGGAGAAAACAGTATCACAGAAGTATTCTAACCTGGACTCACAGAGTTTATTTAATTGCATTTTGAACTGAACAAGAACAATTTCAAGAGCGTCTCAACAGTCTGTGCAGAGAACATTACCAGGGCCAAGCAGTTTCAGGCAAGGCTGCTGTCTGCAGCACACGTATTTTCCCCCACATTCAGGCCCAAAACCTCTACCTTGGCATTTCATTGAGTGAGTAAAATGAAAATGTGCACAGAAATTCCAGCAGGTGGTCTGAATGCTGGGGGGGAAACAGTCCTGTCCCTTAGGAGAGATATAAATATATCCCAGGATCTTTCTGTGTTAATCTTGCTTGAAAGAAACTTTCCAAAGGGCACACAGTGAGTGCTGTGGGGACTATAGCCTATTGGGAGATGATTGCACTGAAAACGGCTGGTGTCTATTCTCCTGCACATGAATTTCTAATTCTACCTAAGATAGACCTCCACATAAATTCCAAACCTGAACTCGTTGCCTGTCATGGAGTTACTGTGTCCTGGCTAAGAAATTTTACTCATTATCACAACACAGGTTTCCAAAAATCCTGTAAAAATATTTCTACAGATCAAACCAGGGGTAAGTTTTGAAGAAGCTGTGCCTGAAAAAGGTCCAGCCATTTACCATACTGGGAGGCATTTAAAGAGGTTGGCCATGATAACTGCTGTGCTTGCTCCCCTAGAAGTACCTACACCCAGCAAATAAATGGCAGAATTTCCTAGGTCTTAATGCTAGTGTTAGGAGATGTGGGGAGATGGCAGGACCTCTCTGCAGAATACAATGCTTTCTCTCAGAGCTCTAGCATGTCACAGGCAGGATGCTAATGATAATACCAGAAGAAAAGACAAAAAAAAATTAAAAGTTTAGAAACCCAGGGGAAAGAAAAGGAAAATACCAGACAGGACAAAGAAAACTGCAGTGGCAGAGTAGCTCCATCGAGATCCTTCAGACCACACCCAGCACAACTGCTACGGGGAAACCAAGACATCACAGGAACAGGAAAGGTTCTGACTCCCCAGAAACACGGAGAGGAGAAACAACTTCCTGGGAAGCTGGGGAACCACCAAGGAAAATATCTTGAAGCAGAGACTTGCTTTGATCCTGATGATAAATCAGTTTTGCCAAAATGGATGAGCCATTTGGACCCATTCCCTGCTGTTTAAGAATTTGTCCTTAAAGTGATGAGTGTGTGTGAAAACCCACATATGCACTGAGAAAGGGAAGGCAGATGACATCAGTCTTGAATTCAGATAAGAAAAATGTGCATGAAAGAGCAGAAAAAAAAACCCAAAACAACCTCATATCGCAGCATAGGAAAGTCTGGTGTTCCTTTTCTGCCCTCCTCCAGATGGGATTTTCGGCTCCAAATGGCAAACACCATATTTCTTTACAGATCATCTGCCACTCTGGGGATCACCATCTTGCAGGAAGGTTGAAACCAATTTGCAGGATTGGTGCTCCCCAGAGCTTCATGTAGCAGCAGCAGCTGCCCTTGTGCTCAGCTGCTGCTCTGGCTCCACCATACAGACAATGGCAGTCATTTCCTGGGCATTCATGGGAGCTGCAGAAATTCAAGGTCGCTGGTGCTGTATCATGCAGGAAAGAAAGCAGGACCTCCAAAGCATATAAATGATCTCGAGACTCTTCGAAACATTTGCTTTCAGACATAATTGCTTACCTTTTAGTTTCTCTTCTAGGAAGAGTGAGTTGCAAAGCCTGCACTCTCCAGGGTCCTCTTTACCCAAAAAAGAATTTGCAAAATTAACATCAAAACAGGTCCAAACCATGTAATTTACCATGTTAGCCCCTGACATTTTCCAGCATCTAATGTATGCTATTTTTATTGTCACAAAAATACCTGAAATTGTATTTAAAGATTTACATAGCCTTTTAAAAACTTATTTCAGTCATTTTAAACACGCTATTAAAATAATTTTCAATACAAGACCATCATATTTTTACTTTTTTGGTCTAATAACATTACCATATGATACACATAGCAGGGAAATTTTGTTTCATCTTCATTTAGTGTGATCTTCATTTAGTATGATTTAGCAGCATCATAGCATGCACACTTTTCTTCTGATGGAATTTAAAAAAATAAATAGTTCAGTGTTGATTTTACAGCTTATTTTGGATGGTTTGATTCTTACAGTTATTAAATACATGAGCTGTAATGGCAACACTGCATGCTTTCTAACTAGGAAGAAAGTAGAAGACAAAGTGCTGAGATTACAGATTACTGTATGTATCCAAATCTCCCCACTCACAGGGAACTAAAATGTACCCATATGCAAATACACTCACCTCCTTGTCATAGTTTAAATTTCCAAAAGTCAGTGGGGTAATGACATCAGAGTACATACAGTGTAGTAGTCTAAATGTTGCAGTACTATTAAATAAACAGAGTGCTCTTTTGTGATACACTGAATGTGTCAGCATCTCAAGCAATTCATCTAAAACTTGAACACACATGATTACCAAAAACATGGGTAGACAAGTATACACAGGGGAGGAGAAGGTTTGAGGAGCTCTGAGCATGCCCTCCATGCCTCCACAGATGCTGCACCACAGCCAGCTCCAGGTCTGCTAAGAGAAGGATGGTTGACAGCTGCTTTAGGCCCATAGGTTTTCTGCAAAACCTGGATGCACAAAAAAATGCTTTTGCTGTTTATTAAAGAGTGATTTTTTTATTTCTTTTTAATGGTGGGTGTCTCAATTGGTTTGCATTTCAATATTTACATATCACAGATTCCTGCAGGAAACCTGCCATAAAAATTAGAACCTGATGCATGACAGATTGCTCACCGTTGATGGTTACAGAAATGTGGGTTGAAACTCATATAACTAAAGAAAAAAAAACTCATGAGTTGGGTTTTTTTATTTTATTTTATTCTAAATTTTGTGTCCGTATAATTTAAAACATGTGGAGTTTTAAAAAGATATGTCTGTCTAATCCTAAAATAATTAATATCTTGTAAAACTTATCTGTTCTTACAGATCCTGACCTATAAAGTTATGCTTTCTTTATCTTAGTCACTATGAAGACTAGCTATCAAGCAAGTGAAGAGTGGACATGAACAAAGATCATAATGAAATTTTCAAGATCTGCAAAGCAGGGCAAACTAATGAAGTTGTGTAGATTTGCACAGCAAAATAAATCTGGATTATTTTGCATATACTGTGTTAAAAACACATTTTTGAGTTACCCCAGAACACTGTGCAAGTAGATAGCCAGGCTTTTAAAAAAAACACATATAAAGCAAAACCTCAAACTTAGCCCCTGTGGACTCCACTGTGGTGGCCTACTGCATAGATTTACATTGGCAATGCCACAGAACATAGACATGCTGGAATAATTTATTTCTGAGTCAAATTTTTCTCCATGGATTTTGTAATTTGATTAACATTTTTTTGTTATCTTTTTACAGGCTCCTTGAAGGTGGTGTAAATTACATCCAGCTCTGATTAATGGTGAGATTCATGCTAGAAAATAAAATCTTCACTCTAACTGGAATGTAAATGTAGCCTTTCAAACTAGCACAGAGTTTTTAATAGAAACAGAATTAATTAGTTCAACCTAGAATCTTATATATGCACACAAAAAAACAGATACCGAAATAATTGTCTCTTCTACAGTTTTTGATAAAACACAAAGGTTAAATCATTTTATTGTAATGCCAAGATAATGCTCATTTCTAAAAGTTACTTTTAAAGTAGTTTGTGCTAGTATTGTGTCAGTACTGGGCAATCCCAAGGAAAGGCAGCCAGGTAAAGGCAGCTTTCAAATCTGTAAATGGAAATCAGATGTCCAGCTATCATTGGCTGAGTGCTCAACAGCTCCTTGCACCTTTAGTATTGTAAAGGAAAACTCATTCACTCACTTCTTTGAGGCAGATGACTCCCCTTGGAGTTACAGCAGTTATAGTGGAGCTTGCAAGCCTGAAAACTCAATTACTAATATGATTATTTGGGGTGGCACAGTGAGAGAAGTGGGTGTTGCACCTGGAAGTCGAGTCACAATCTACAGTGCTGTTATGCTGAGGAGCAGAAATGTTCTTCGACCACCCTAGAGCTGCACCAGCTGCTGGGTGTCCATGCATTTGCGCTCAGCAAGGGCGGGGTATGAGGCCAAGCACAGGGTGGGTTATTCCCTTGTGTCACACCTCCCTGCCTCCAAGCACTGCAAAAGCCCTTCCCTCCAGTGCACACAGGAGGGTAGTGTGGAGCCAGGCACACCTGAAGGGAAAGTGGATGGCAGACCAGGGATGCTGTACCCTCCCATACACGGAGCTGATGTAGCAATGGCCGGAGGAATGTTTCCCAGGACACGAGCATCTTGTTACACACCAAAGAGCAAGTTTATTTTGTTGTATAGCAAACAGAAATTAAATTTAGCATTGAGTGTCAAAAATTGTTGTTGTAATGTGCCAGATTAATTTCTGGCACGAACAAACAAAATTGTCACTGATTTTGATGATTTATGACAGCAATTTATCCTCAGTGTAGTTCCACTGATTTTGCTGCAGTTACATCAGGTCTTGATTTAGCTTGATATTTCTATTAAAGGGAGGAACGGAATTAAAAGAGCACATGCCTTGGTTTAGTCATTTGTTTTCTACCTTTCTGGTTTACACAAACTTCATTTCTTTAAGCTACATGTGCTCCAGCCGTCTGTTATTGAAATAGCCTCAGGGTGTTTTTTTCCTTTACCTACTATTTGCCTTTGGGTTTATTGACAAATTGTCACCTGTGATGTGTTTGCTGTCTTACAAGACTATAGATGACTGCTGTCTTGCACTGCTTCTCTTCTCCCTACATCTCTTGAATACCAAGTGGGTTGTTTCCTGGACAGTGAACACCACCAAAGAATTTATATTAAGCGTTCTTTTAGGCATTCTTCAGGCTAGAACCTTTCTTCTTTTAATGACTTCACAGGTAATGTCCTGAACAAGTGCAGGGCAAAGATCTTCATGGAAATTGTAAATTTCAAAATGCCTGTTGTTCATACGTGCAGTTATCATTGATGGTAAAATCTCTCTTCTTTTGAAAAATTTCATTCTTTGGTCATCTGCAAAATTAATCATTAGAGTGAAGAGCAATACTCAAAATGGCTGCCCATGTGCAAGGATATAAATATCTGTTCTCTCTGTTAGCCAGATTCTTGAAACCCGGATTGTTCCAAATCCAACAGCTTGTTGTGTTTTATCACATCTTCTTAATTCTTGTTCTGGGTATCCACAGGCACAAGTGTTTGACAAACACTGATATTCTATTTCACAGCAATGGCACTGCTAGCGGTACCCCTGGGAAGCTCTCATTTTTGCCAGGTTGGGCACAAAGTCAATGAAGAAGTACCCAAAGCTACCAAAAATGTTGGCATGATGTGTAGCTGGGCGGATGGAGAGAGACAAACAAGAGAAGGCCCCAGAAAGCACTTCAAATATGCTCTGAAACTTTCCCTTCAAGCTTGTCAGAGCAATACAAGAACCTCTTAGAACATGACTACATACCAAGGCATCTCCAGAGAAATCTGCAGCAAGGCTTCTGCAGACCGTACAGCAAAGCACACAGACCCATGTGAGAACGTGAGAGCAACAAGCAAGCTCCAAGGCTCTCAGAAGTCATCAGAAATGTGTGAATTCAACCTGCAGCCATACCTGCTCCTGGGATTTGCCTGTCCCCAAACACTTGGGTGTGTGGGCACTGAGGGCAGTATGCTACAACACACACAAGAAATTAGAGCAAGACAGAAAAAACTACAGGCAGTGTGCAGGGGTAGGTGTGCATGCACATGTACCTTTGTTCTGTTGTTTGTTTTCTCTGTGTATTCATACTAAATTCCTGTCACAAAGGCCCTACTGCAGTAATTACCTGGGGGGTGACAACATTTTGATGTCTACATACACAAACAATCCCATTCAGTAAACGTAATGAATCATCTGAGATCTTCCTCAAAGGCGCATGATGAGACCTTGATGGTGAGGATTTGTATCACCCTCTCTGACAGGAGACCATCAAAGGGGTGCACCATCTGTTCCTCTGGATCTGCTTACTCAGTGGAGGATTTTCAGACCTTTCTCATTATACTTGCATTTAGCAACCTCCTGCTGAGCTACTGTTCAAAAAACATCCACAACAAATAAATAAACAAACTTAGGGCTGCCAGTTCAGGCAGCCAGTGGGCTCATTCTGAGAACATCTGCCCTTTCCCTAGCACCAAGAGCACAGATTGCCTGCAGTTGTCTTTCAACACAGAGTAGTCTTCCCGCATTAAGCTTGTATGTCCTTGGACCCACAGAAAAAACCTTAGAGACTTCTTTCGGATTTCTTTTTTTTTTTTTTCTCCTTATTTTCTTCTTTATTGGGCTTTGCATAGACCTGGAAAAATATGTGCAATATCTTTCATAAACATCATAATTTATTAATGTACTGCAAGTCTGGAACAGCCCAGTTGTTTGGGTGCTTGGTAACGTCTGAGGTTAGCTCATTTATAAAGAGGAGCAATACTGGAAAGTGTTTCTCTTCAGAGAACCGTGCTGATGAAAAGTTGCTTAAAGCTCATCCAAAATTCTGTCTCACACCGGATCTTTAATATAGTTTCTTTTGGATGAACTTACACCATGTGTGGTTTATTTTTTTCCCTAATAACCACCAATATATTTATATGCATTATTTTAATGCAGAGATTTTATTTTGATGTTATGTGAGAGATGTGGAAACTGCACCTGGGAAATTTGGCTGGCATTTCAGTAGAAATAGTACAATAGTGTGACAACTTAACCAAGTGGGTGCTGGTATTTAAGTTGCTTGTCATCTAGTAGTTTAAAATGTAATTTGAAATATGCATGAGGCAGCAAGACAGTGACTCATTAAAAGACTCATCATGTTCTATAGAGTGAAATGCTGTGGAAATGAGAAGTATGTTTACAGGTTGTGCTGATCAAACACAGCAGAGGCCAGAAGGGAAGACCACACCACAAAAACGTCACCTTTCTCTTTTCTCAGTGTGTGCATATGGCCAGGATTAGGATCATCATGTAATATTCAGGAGAGTTGCATGGGAAATACATTTCCCATAGCAACAGCTGGTTTAAACGTTAGGGAAAGATTAAAGAGAACCTACTTCATCTATCTATTACTTTAAATGAATGGTTATCTGCCAAACCAGCAGGTCAAAACAGGCACTTCTGTGAAGACAAACATCTCTGCAAAAATTACACCCTTTCTGTGGATTTGGTTTTCTTATCTGATAATGGGCAATCATGTACCATACTCCAGGTCTTTATGTAATTCCTAATTCAACATTTCAGTCCTACATAGCTAGCCAAAAAGGCTCTTATGTAAGTAAAAAGGAATGCAAAAATGGTAATACATTCAAGATGCTAAACTTTGATTTGTACCTAATTCCATTAATACATGCAGTTCAAATTAACATGTAACATCAGATTTTCCAGTTTTGTTGGCTTTTAAAAATCCAGTAAAAGACAAGATTGTAATATAAAGATATATAATCCAGTTATACTCTCATCTCTAGCTCTGTTAAAAGAAAACTTAGAAGGAAGTAATAATTTCTATAAACTAGCCATTATCAGAGATTGCTATTTTTAAATAGCATTCAAATTTAGTCAGGCATTAAAAACCAAATAGGCAAGATTTGACTTTGATCCTTGTGCAAAGAGATTAGGCTCAAATCCTCAGAGTTACACACTCGAGTCCTGTCAAGGCCCTAGGTTTATTTCATCTAACCAAAGCACCCTAAATTAAGAATCAGTCAATACAGACTCCCTCTAAAAATGGTCAAAGAAAAATGAAGGATGTCAGGCAATGACTCAGGTTCCCTAAAAGCCAAATAGCCCCTGGAGGAGGCTGCCTCTGCTTTTGGGGTCCTTGCAGGAGGTGATGCCTCTACTGAAAGCTGATGAAGGCAAAATACAATCACCTCTGGATGTGCAGGGGGACGTTAGTGACAAGATGGACTTCTGTTGTATGGGATGTGCCAGGTGCCACCAATAAACAAGGGGGGGAACAGAGGGAAACTGAATAAATCCGTTTATGGCAATGGACTGTGTACCCATTAATTTTTTACATAGGCATGTCCTGATGGTATTTGCAAATTTATTAACTGATTTATTTTACTTAATCATATCATGTACTGCAGGCACCATGGAAGAAGCATTTGTTTTTGATGTAACTTAAATAAAGAGCAGATGGTAGCTTGGTGAGCAGGGCCTGGATTTGTGCTCAGTTACAAGTTCACAGTCACAACCTATTTGTGATATTCTAAATGAGAATGTATCATATATGAGCCAATATTAACAAAAATCTTTATGGAAAAGATTAGTTTTGATAGTTGATAGTCAGTGTGTTGATTAATTTTTGATAGAAGGAACCTAAATGTCCTAGATGCTTTGGCCATTGCATATCTTATTTATACCCCTTGGAAAAAAGCAGTTATGGATTGCACTGAGACAGCTTGAAGTTCTTGGCTGAAGGTCTCTTACCTTTGGTTATGTTGGTGCAGATT
>WAAG01007981.1:1289-21768 GCA_013390105.1 Tichodroma muraria | reverse complement strand
TCACTCTCCAGCTTTCTTGTAGGCACCTTCAGGTACTCCCTCACTCATTTGGGACAAAGCTGGAATAGAGCATGCTTCACCTCTTAACCCTTTTCTTGGCCAGCCCCATGCCCTCAGAAATATTTTTTAGGCTTCCTCTCTCCAAACAAGGGCTAAAAAATTCTGAAAAGGCCTAAAAAAGAAAAAGTGAAATTCAATAAAAGTATCTCTACAACTGAAGGGATGGAAAGCTCGAGAGTGTGACTAAAAACCAATTAAATACGGGACTAATAATCAGTCTGCCTGCTGCCCATCAGAGGACTAATGCCAAATGCTGCTGAGCACAGAACTCTCCAGGAAATTAAATACTGGAAAAATAAAGGTCTATCCTGAAATTAGTCTAAAACACCTAAGATATCCTAACTGAAAGGTTTTCCCAGAACCAACTTACTCTTAGAGCACTATGATATCACCTCATCACATGTGGAAGATCTTTCTACTGAGGCCTTGCTCTTGATTTTGTTTATGTTGATATTATGTTCTGTCATTTTGGTGGGATTGCTTCTGCTCAAGTGTAGAGTTTGAGTGTAGAGTAACAGGTATTTCTATGTCTGGCATTTTGGCTGTGCTGGTAACCACAGTGAAAAAGAAAAGAGAAACAACCAGGATAATAAAGAGAAATTAGGAGACTCTCATGTGCACTGGAGTGCTCCCACCAAGCTAAAATGGACTGATGTGTCTGGTGTACATCAGTGACTTAGCTAAGAAATGGCTGCACAAACAAACAGGCAAACAGAAAACCTGTCAGGAGCCTGTCAGGGCCAGTGCACACAGCTGACAGTGACAAAGCCAAAGATAACACACAGCAAAGAAAAAGTCCGTTTAAGAAGCACAAGAAGATAAGAAAGGAAAATTAGCCAGGCACCAAAGAGCATCCCATTAGAGTGAAATTCGGTGTTAACAACTGCTACTTACAGTCATCATATGGCCTTAATGAACAATTTGTCTTTGCCAAAGCCTGATGTCCCTTCTGCAAGCCACCATGTTTGATGTCCTTTTAATGATCCATGTGTTTCATTTGTAACAACCCAATTAACAATCAGGCTCCAATAGCTCTAATTATCATCTACTGTTAATATTGTTTCTGTACTGTAGGGAGTTTGTTAAACTTCATTTTGCACAACTGAGATTTTCTAACTCAAGGTCCTGCTCAGCCTCTTAAACTTCTGCTGGGGAATGAACTGGTAAGGACAAGAAAAATATAGCTACAGAAGAAATGTCACTGAGCTGCTGCAGCAATTTCTCCTTTCAGGCCGTAGCTGCAAAGAGTGTAGTACTCTTTTGTAAACCACATAACACAGGGACTGAAAGAGCCCGTGGGCTGCTGAACAGTCTCAAAGAAAGAGACACTGTTGATTTACTTGCTGAGAGAGGAGCACACACTGCTGGGTCACTGCTGCTGAGCATCACTTCTTCAACCCTAGAAGACAACATGCTGCAAACAACCAAAATCAGGGGAGAATTGCTATCACAGACACACAGTGGGCCCAGCTGTGAATGGACCAGATTAAGAGGATGAGTGCTGCTGGTGAACCCAGTTAATGTTAATTGGCTTAACACAACCCTCCCCAAACAAGGCATGGAAATGATCAGGTATACAAAGAGGATTTCCGTACCCCCCATAGGCCAACACAGAGGTGGTAGGGAAAAACTCTGATTTATTTGATGGGTAAGCTAGAAAGTCTGGCTATTTATACCCTGTCTGCTGAAACTGCATCATATGAGACAAACACAACAAAACAAAAGTGAACAGAAAAGAAAAGAAAAACCAAAACAAACAATACACAAACCTGCCACAAATTCCAGCAGCTCTTGAACCCATTACATATTTGCAGTCTTTTTTTGTGTTTACTGATGCAAAGAACAAAATTATAACCAGATGATGATGTGGACTGACTGCCTATCCACTAACAATGTCCAATGGGGGTCCTTAGAGGTCCACAATAAATATAAAATAAACAAGTTTATAGCATCCTTCCTGTCACCTCATTATCTCCTTTGAATCTAATCCAGTTTGGGACAGCAGACTCTCAACTGTACCTTTCAATCTTTGTGTATATTCTGAACATTGGTGTTTTCTTAGAAACCATACATGCACATAGTGTGTTATAGAATATACAATTATTTAACTCCATTTTTAGCTTTTTATACCCTGGGTAGTGTAAAAATAAATTAGGACTTTTGTAAGATTGGACTGTAGATGCTGAAAGAGAAGATCAGCCCAAAACCAGTTTTTCTTTTCATTCTCTTTGTTAATTTTTGTTCCTTGATTTTCTGCATAAATTGGCAATATCTTTCTATGCTGTGTAGCATTGGTTAGCTAGCAATCTGGAAAACAACAAACAACTATTTCTTTCTATTTATAGAAAACAAATACCTGTTCCTCTTTTTCTTTTTCTTTTTTTTTTTTTTTAGCAGGCTATTTTTATTTTTGCATTTAAAAGTATTCAGAATATCTTTGAGATTCAACAAGATTGATACGAAGCTAACTCAGAAAAAATCTCTATATGAGAAGAAACACAAAATAGAAAATTTCTCACAACTTTCCCTGTTGACAGCATTTACATACATATATTTTAGTGCAATGTATAAAAATAATTGTGATAGCCTGATATTTTTATATATGTAATCAATGCTAGAAGATCTAAGTCCTCAGAAATCCAGTGCAAATTATGTGTGGGACTATTGACCAGTGAAAATTAAAAAACACATAAGGACAAGCAAAACAAGACTGCTCAAAACAACCAAGGTCTTCCTTGATATGCCTGATGCATGCCCTTTGAAAAGCATCTGGGTTTCTGGAAATCGTGTTAAATTTTCCTATTACAGCAATGGGCAAAATGAATTTTACTAAGACTAGCAGATTTTGGTTTTAATGGCAGAAATAATTTACCAGGAAAGGCAGAGGAAGAAAGCAGGATGTACAAAGGGACTGATTAACAGCTGCACTTAGGCAAGATCAAACAATCTAATAAAATTAAGTATCTCTGCAAGACCAAAATAAGATCCAAAAAACTAGACCCTATACGAGTCAAGTAATAAAGATGTTGTAGCCAATAAAAGTTTATGTGGAAAACTAATCCTCTAAAATGATAAAAACTAATTTAACCCAGAATAGTTATGAGGTTACCAAATTACCCTTTTTTTTTT
The DNA here is from genome assembly GCA_013390105.1 of Tichodroma muraria. Classification (NCBI taxonomy): domain Eukaryota; kingdom Metazoa; phylum Chordata; class Aves; order Passeriformes; family Sittidae; genus Tichodroma; species Tichodroma muraria. The sequence continues at coordinate 18,579 of WAAG01007981.1, read as the reverse complement.
TAATTTTCATATAATGTCAGTCATATTTCAATGATCCCATGACAGATCTCAGTGTAGCACTTGAGTTTCCACCCTGTGAAATAAGACACATAAATGATTAGTTTTTCTCTTCTGATATTTCTGAGAGCCTTTACTTCTATTCCCAGACTTTTACCTGCCCCAGTATGTCAGGAAGATGTTTCCTGCTCAAAAGATTTAATCATATTATTGATTGGCTTATTTTATATTTGGTGGATGGACAGGTAGAAAGTGATTTTCTGCAGTGTCTTCACGACCCCCATCTTTATACAGCTGCAATGTGAGCACTTATATCTGACCTATATAATCAATGGAAAGAAAGAGGCACTTCTGGGGGTTTCTCTTGACTCAGATGTCTGCTTTCAGGAGGTGAGTCATGCCTCTGCAGTGCCTACTTGTCTCCACTGATATTAAGGGAGACTGAGGTCATTAGGCCAAGTGTAAATTTGATCAGACAACCTGCCCACCCCAAGTGCATCAAAATGGGAATGTCAGAAAATTACTGTTGTCCTAAATTATATCTCCTTCCTTTTTCTCCTCATTTCCTGAATGAGGTCTGAACTAGCTCTCTAGGGATGTCATGTTGTTACAGGAGAAAGTTTAATTAGTAAGTTGGTTCTCCACAGTAGAAACTTCATGGTATTCACAAAAGAGCAACGTTCATCCACAGGTTTGGTGTTAGCCGTGAGTTGTGGTTTGGCCCTGATTGGCCAATGTATAATATTGACACATGATTAAATCAATGAAAAGCGTAGGTACGCCTTTGTGAATACACATTTTAAGTGAAAACACAGGAAAGTTTCTTCTTCTGGTTTCCAGTTGGAGCAGAGGTAACAGACACTGCCTGGCCATTCCACCTCGGCCCTCGGGGCCTGGCTGGGCCGGGCCTGGCGCAGCCGGGCGGGGAGGGGAGGCCACAGGGCCGAGCTATGGCNAGCCGGGCGGGGAGGGGAGGCCACAGGGCCGAGCTATGGCTGGGCCGAGCCACGGCCGCTGAGATCTGTCTGATGGAATCCGAGCTGCCCTCCCCACCAGCGCGGCCGCTGGGAGAGCTTCCCAGAGCTGTCCCGAAGCCACAAGAGATCATACTGCTGAGACCGTGCCGGGGGGGCCCTGGCAGGGTCGGGCCGCCCAAGTGGGGTTTGCTCCGGGGCTTGTTTCACCCAGATGAGACCGAGGGGTGGAGAGAGGAGTCCATCAAGCCCCTCTCCCCAGCCACAAGAGTCCAGCCAGCGGCTGAGGCCAGGAGCAGCCCTGCAGCTCTGCAGCCCCTATAGAAACAGAAACCTGTAGCCTCAGTTTGGCCTGGAGTGCATCACCTGACTGCTTCAGCCTGGCTTCTGCCTTTGTTAACTTCTTCAGTGCACAGATGAAACCAGAAAACTTCTGTCCTCTCTTGAGTGAGAGAAAACCCAGAGTGAGGTGTTGCCTCCTACTGAGGCATGACGACCTGGTTCGAGAACGGCACAGCAGCCACCTCAGTCTGCTTGGGCCAAATACTCACTGACACCAATGTGGTGGATGGTAAAATGGCGTTTATTTCTGAGTTTCACAGGTTTATATGTGGTATGTGGTCATGTCACTTCCGTCTGCTTGCGTATCAAACAGAAGGGGAGGCTCTACCTTTCCGTACAGCGCGCAATCTTCCGACCGCTTGTCCCTGTCTTCCCACAGTGAGGACACGTAAAGAGACCACATGAAGACATTAAGTCAGTGAAGAAAGGGATGTCTTAGATGGAAGGAAGATAAGGAGTTGTTTCATTTTCCTGATTAAAATCTCTCGTAAGTTCTGGTGATGGACTATAATATAATGAGAAATTTCCTTTAAACCATAGAGAAGTATGGAGAGATGAAAAGTTCAAATTGTAGACCTGAGCAAAGGAATCCAGTATTGAAGGAGCCAATGTTGAAGTGGCTGTGATTGCTGAGAAGTTTGAAGAGAGAAATGAAGTGATAAAGACTGCCCCGAGACGAAGAAGAGAATCTCTGTTCCCTGCAATGAAGATAATCTTAAAGATAGATAAAGAGAACCTTTGTCTTTGAACAGTTTGTCTTTAAAAATAAACCCCATACATCGATTTTGGCCCAGAGGCACAGCTATGAAAGGGCTGTGAACATGGGGGGATCTTCATGATACAGATGTTCTGGGCGGCTGTTATTCATGGAAAATTTGTGGGGTTTTTTCCCACAGCAAATAAGAAATGCTCCAATATGCTCCAATCCCTAAGAAAATTGAAGAAAGATTATTCTAGAATTGAGAAAACTGACTGAAAATTCTGAATGTGATTTCTGTACGTTGTCAGTAAGAATGAAAGAAAATTTGGGAAGAGTGGAAGAGTATTTTGAAGGTTTCATTCTGATTCTTGGGGGTTTTTTTCCCTTTTATTTTTTTCCTTATAGTATTAGTTAATAAAGTCTATTCTTTTCAAGTTTAAGCCTGCTTTGCTCTTGATTAAAGAATTTCAAATTGGCAACCTAAAACAACACAAATTAATATTTCTGTCTGGTTACAGACTGAAACCATGACACCGTGTTACAATCCAAGTTATTCTGGCTGTTTGTGGGGCAAGCAGAACATGCTACAGAGAACCATAGAATCATTTAGGTTGGAAAAGACATCTAAGATCAACAAGTGCAGAGTATGGACACATCCTACAGCTCAGGGTGCCCAAAAGGCACATCGTTTGTGTCACACAAACATGTCCTGGACTCCAGACAATGTGTTTTCTAGCTTCCTCTCACTGTTTTCTTCTGCCTCTTTGGACCAAGTGGTGAAGAGTCATGAGATATGAGAAGGATGGCAAAGAGGGGATCTGTGGGATGGAGCTGCGCTCTCAAACATGTTTTCTGTCAGGGCCTGTGCATACATGGGGATCCTCAGGGGAAAAGATTTCTGGGTTTGTGCCATGGCCACTCCCTTCCTCTGGCACAAGAAAATAGAGACACAAGCCACAGTGTTCCCCATTCTACACCTATATTCTTTTTGCTACCTAATACATGATTCAGCCTCCATTTTGAGTTTCTAGGTTAAGTGAATCAAAATATGATTTATAGACCAATAATACATTATGAAAAGCATACTCATTTCCTATAGTATGCACAGTAATTGATGTTGATGCCTGTTGACTGGAAGATAAAGGGGGAAATAGGGAAATTCAGTAAACCTGGCCCTAAATCCTTAGGTTATTTCTACTCTCTGCAGAGGAATTTGGATGCAAGTGTTTGTGAGCCCTTCAGAAAGCTCAAAGTTGTCAGCACTGTGTTATTACTAAAATATATATTTTTTATTTTAAAAGTCAGTGCTGATTTATGATAGTTTTCCTTTGCTTATAGAGAGTATAATACCAGGTGATTTCTCTATTGGCAGTGACAAACTGTGGAAGATTTGAGTGGTGTTAGTCTCTCCCTGAGTTTGATGCAAAGCAGAATTTTCTCTCAGCAATCTGCAACCCACAGCCATATCCCATGTAATGCTCTCCCAGTCATTTCATCCTGTCACCTTATATATGCACACATCAAATGTATGTTAATTTCCACTACAATAAATAATTGTGGCTGAAATAGCTTGTCCACTGAGATTTTTTTCTGATTTATAGTCTACCCTTGTCTACACTATAGATTTAAAGTGATCCATCTACTGCTGTAGCCAAGCAACTAGAGTTCCATTTGGATGGGCTCCTTATGACAATCAACCACAATTTGCAGGATAATATCCTTGCCTTCTTTCCAACAGAGGTAATTCCCACTGGTGGAAATTTTGGCTGTCACAATGAAGATTTGTCATTGTGCAGTTGTACCAGTTAGTGAAAGAGGGGAGATGTGAGGTATGGGCAGAACTGTAGCACATACAGTCCCTTTCAGAGTCTAACTTAGTTGCTCATGAGTGAATTTCCATTAAAATATATGCAAATGAGCTGTAGTTGTCAAGAAAGAAATACATTACAAAACGCCCTATTCTGCTGGAAAATTTACTAGAACACCAGAGGGGAGGACTGAGACTGGCTGTAAAACATAACAGTACTGAAGAAACTCAGAAAGGTTCTGAACTGCTGACTAAGAGAAGATGAGGGCTACACCCTGCAGGACAGCTCTATGTACAACTTATGTTAGTCTCCTAAATGTTTCCTCAATATTGGCACCCACTGAATATCAGCCACAAGATGAACTGCCAGGCAACCTTTTGGTTTGGCTAGTGTGGCCATTCATGTACACAGTAGTAAAAGGAGAATTAACAGATTCAGGTCAAGTATTTGAAGATGACTAGGAGCCCTTTCCTGAAATATAAAACTGCCCTAGAGCCCCAGTCTTGTCCTTTTCAGAGCATTTTCCTCTGGTAAAAATTTCAAATAATTAAAAATTCAGACTTCAGGGCATATTTCACATGCTTCAAGATTAAAAATATGGGAATATTTTCCATATTATTTGCACAGTCTCAGAGGGCTGATTCCTTGCTGATGGATTTGGTCCACTCTGCCTTCAGAGAACCAGCCTGTAGTGACAGTGATGAAAATATCTGTGAAAAATACTCAGATAAAAAAAAAAAAACTCCAAAATATATTAATTGCAGTCACAGAATAAGAAAAAGTAGGAAATAAACCTCAAACAAAACAAATATATGTTGATGATAAAAAGCCCTGATTATAAAAAACTGTTCTAAGAGAATGTGTTTATCATATCTTGGATAGCTGAGTTTTTCAGAGCAGCAGAAGGAAAACCATCCACCATGAAACTGCATCTCAGTTTCCCTTCTTTGGGAAGGTTACTCATGAGAACTCCTATCTTTTCTTTTCCTTTCACTCACAAATCTCCTTTTTCTTTCTATCAGCTTTACCTAAGCTGCCCTTTAAAACCACTTGAATAAATTTAGACTGGATTCCTTCACACATTATGTTACCCTCTTCAGATAGATATTCTGTTATGTCTAAGCGTTTACAGAGTGTCTACATGGAAAACAGATGTATATAGAGAGGCAGATCTAGAGATAAATACATAGATTTTAAAGATTACCTCTTCACAATTCTTATATCCTGCTTAATTCTAGCTGGTATGAACAGGCTCACACATTTAGATCATGAATTGGAGCCGATTAAACTAATGGAAAGCTCACACTGACTTCAACAAATATCAGATCATGCTACAGAGAGGGTAATAGAGCTTTCAGTAGAGAAAATGAAAGTGTAATAATACACTGGCTTAGTGTATAATCATGTCTTCATCTAAGAGCAAGCCTCAGCATCTGTAATAATCCACCGATTTCTTACAGCTGAAAGGTTTCCTCTTTTGGCTCACATCTTACTCTTTTGGTATCAAAGGTCAAGGATTCGCTTCCCACCAATATGCACAAAGTCATGGATTCACTTCCTACCAATAGCCAGAATATCTGAAGGGAGGCAGCGGTGTCTGTGTACAGAGACATCCATGGAACAATGTGAACTCTGGCTTTTGGAGGGATTTGTCAAAAAGGAATAATATCTAATAGAAAAATTTAGTTTCTGAATTCTTAAATTATGAAGTCTTCCTCTAATCCTTCACTTCAGAGACTGTAAATCCAGGTTTTTATTGACAGCACATATAACTGACACATAACTAAGTTTGCTGATAGAGATAGCTTTTTGAGTACTGGCATTTGAGATATCAAAATATATGTAACTGTGATCATTGCGGAAACCATACCCCTACTACTAAAATGAAAAATGCCAGACAATATCCGCAGGTTTGAAATGCTGTTCATCCTGGTACACTGACAGAGGGCTTCCAAAGGCAGATTTAACCAGTATCTCCCAGAATCTCAGAAGATTCCTGGGCAGATTTGACCATTCCCAGCAGATTACTTTGAAACCTGGCAATATGCACATGGACTGGTTTGTGTCACATGGACATTGTGCCAGTGCCAAACAGTTGGAGGCAAAGGATCTGAATCTGTCTCCCAGCACATCTTCATCCAATCCAGAGGAAAACTCCTGTTATGAAAGTCAGTTCCAAGTAGCATTGCTGCATTTTGAAGAGTGGCCAGGTGCACTAGAATGAAGACTATTGCAATTGCTGGTCTGTTTTTCCTGCATTATAAACATTAGTCTGAGGAGGTTTCGGTAATGGATTGGTTGCAAGGATAATAAAAAAATAAAAAATGTATCTAAAAATAAAACAGAACAGATAATAAAGATTTATATAAGAACATTTCCTCCAAATGGACATGTTTTCAACTGACATGGATCTTTTATCTGTAGTGTAGGATGTGAGAAGAAAAACCAATATGCTGCTGCTTCAGCTCTTGATAGCATCTTATCAGCATTGCACAACAATGACTCACGTGGAGCTTTTCCAGCTCATACCTAGGTGAAAAATTATTGTCTGCAAGGAGGAACTATTCAGAAAGAAGATAGCAAAGAAAAAGTATACATACCCTACATCTCTGAAAACACCCTCCCTTGTATTTTCTGTCACTGAAAGAGACAGAAATAACAATACCAAAGGACATAAAATTAATCTTAGAACTCAAATAAAAACTATATGAAGGAGGGTGACTCCAGCTAATCAGCTTTGGCAGTCTTTCATCTGCTGCAGTGTACCATGAGTATTCTCCTGCAGGCCCCTTACATGAAAGATAAATGGGTGTTTGAGGCAAGAAATTCTCTCTAATGATAGATTCTGACTGGCACAGGTTGCCAGGATCAGTGGGAAGATATTCCCAACCCATTATCACCTCCACCTTGCCTTTTACTAAGTGTCTCTTGTAAGATTTTCAAATCCTTTCACAGATTCCTACACTCAAGCTTTCATTTATAAGTAAGCAGATGTAGAAATCCAGATGCTACCTTTATTTAACAATAACCTCATTTTCAAGATGTCTTCTACCAAGATTGTCAAGAACCATGATTTCCAATCCCATCTTCTGTATTCTTTCCACCTCATCCCACTGTCCATCAGCAAAACAGGTTTTCATACACATTCAGGCCTATAATGTCAGAAAAAAAAAATTCCTTTCAAAGTACAATATCCATTTACTCTGGTGTGTAACTAGCATAAGGTAGGTTATAAAATGGGGATGATGTTCACCCACAGCTATCACAAAGCCAGAGCTTCTCCACTTTAGTTCTTAAGTTGTCATATCAGCGCTTTACAAAAAGTATACAACATACCTGACATGCCCCAGATAGGACTCTGAGCAAAAATTCCTAAGTGCCCATTTTAAATTCTAAACCTTATGTTTAAACCTAATCCATAAAGAAAGGACATAGACTTTTAAGTTAATAATGATTTCAGTTCAGTTTTCCAGAGACAGCTTCTCCTCCTTTTCCTGACCTAGGAAATACATCACAGCATAATAACTCTTAATTATATTATTACTATTGTAGCTATGGCATAATAGTGTAGATAAACATGGTATTGTAACTAAAAACATGCAAAAAGTCAGATTCTGTTACCACTATACTGATTTAGCTGTTCCACACACCTTGACAACAGCATCACTGACTCATGCAGGGAATTCAGCTTTACACCATTTTGGTTCTTACTGTGCCACTTTATACAAAATCTTCCTGCCTAATCTCACAAAGTTTCTGTGGGTGGGATTTCATCTCACTTTAAACATCCACAGAAAGGATGTCAGCTGCCAAAAAAATACCTGAGTGTCTCTTTATGGTCATCAGGAAGACTTGGATGATTCAAGCATGTGATTAACTCAAATTATTTTAGGATGAGTAGAATAGCACCCTATGAGTCTCACATTTTGACTCTGGTGCCTGTAAAGGAAGCCAAGGAAGATTAATCCCGCAGGAGTCATCTATGCAAGTAACTCTTGTGCAAAAAATCTCACTGCTTGAGTTTTTCCAAAAGAATATTGACTTTATTCAGGATATCAGACAAAACTCGAAACATGATTTAAAAGACTGAAAATGTCCAGCAGGCTTAACAAAATATGCTTTCCTCATAACTTCTTAACTGCCATTTCCCGCTGCTTAAACTTTTGAATACTCAATTTTTTCAGTACAGCTAAAAACATATGTGATTCTCCCCTAAGTAGGGTTTATTAAAATGACAAACCCTAGTGGGTTCATTTTTTGATGAGAAATACTAGAGGACCTGATTAAAAAGTGCACTTTGTTTGTATGAGGTTTGTGATAGCTGTAAAAAATATCTTCTTTGCCATGTTGAAGCTTTGTTGGAATCACTGTTTAGGGACAGAAAAATCAGGAAATGCAAAGGCAAGGACTGAACAACATTATCTGAATCAAATTATTTCATCTCATTAAGTGTAAGTGCTACAGCTGAGAGCAAATCAGAGCTTCCAAATCAGAAAATCAGCTGTGCCAGTTCCAGCAAGGAGCCATTACACCCTTCTGCTAATTCTTCCAGGACTTGTGCCCACACCTGAGAGGCTCTGAATGCCTTTGGCTCCCCCAAAGCCAGCCAAAGTGATGGATGCTCACATCACCATGAGACTAGGAATTTACCAAACATGTTGTTCATCTGAGACATTTCAGAAAACTCTATCTGTCATGGTTAAACACCACAAAGGCACTGCCTCCTTCCCTCACCCAGTGGGATGGGAGACAGAAACAGTGAAAAAAAGTAAAATTCTTGAGTCGAGATAAAGACAGTTTAATAGGACAGAAAATGAAGGGGAAAGAATAATAGTGATCAGTAGTAATTATAATACATAAGTGATGCACAATGCAACTGCTCTGCACCCACCAACCCATGCCCAGCCAGTTCCCAAGCAGCAGCCCCTGGCCAGCTTTCTCCACACTTTGTATCCTGTGATGCCATGTGGTCTGGAACATCCCTTTGGCCAGCTGGGGTCAGCTGTCCTGGCAGTGACCCCTCCCAGCTCCTTGTGCCCCTTTAGCCTCCATTCTGGAATGTGAGTGAGAAGCTCAAAAGATCTTGATTTAAAGTAAGCACTGTTCAGCAGCAACTAAAATATCAGTGTGCTATCAGCATTATTCTCATTCTCAAAATGCAGAACTGTACCCATTAGGAAGAAAATTAACTCTATCCCACCCAAAAACAGGACAATCTCATAAAACCTTTTTTCCTTCCTTCTCTGACTATAAGCTGCATTTGTAGTAGAAACTAATTTGTAGTTTTTCTTTGAAACAGAAAAAAATTAATTCTTGATTTTGCAGAATTATCATTAATTTAATCATTAAATAGTCTTGATTGATTATGCCACCATAACCAACCATAAGGCAAAAAACACTGGAAGCATTTCTCTTCTGCACTCTGAAAACCTGGTCATTCTTGCTCTCAGGACAATGAGTTAAGAAAAGTAACAGAAAGACAATAAGCCTTTAAAAAACATTGACAGGAATCTTTTTCCAGCCACTTACTCTGACTGTCACTGGATCTCTCTGGGATATACTCAGGGAGTTCCTATAACTTATGAGAGACTATTTTAATAAGAAGAAAACTAATAAACAGAAGAGATGGAGCCAAATGATTATTAAACAAGAATTTTTGATTAATACTGGCTGAATTATTTATAACAAAACATTCACTCATATAATTGCAAAGCCTTATGTAAGACCATAGCCAGAAAATTCATTTATTACATTTTGGAAGTACTCCAGTTCGTATCCTTATAGCAAACATAAGATCAAACACAGGAAAATCAACAACAACATAACAAACACAAGCTGAAATATGAGGGGACTGCATTCAAAACAAAAAGAATACATTTCTGTTTAATTATTCAGTAAAATTATTTAAAACTACAAAAGCAATGGAACTGCTATTAATGTTTCCATTCACAAGCAGCATGTTTTTGCTCCAATTAGGTTTTTTAATGCTAGTGAGGGGCTGTCACTCTCTGAGGGCTAATCTGTGCTTCAAATGGCTCTTACAAGAATAGGTTCAGATCAGCTTCAGAGACAAAGCTGAAGGTGAACTCAGTCTTCTTAAAATGAGGAATGAAATTAATCAGAGCTTGTCTACTGCTTGCTGCATGTTTGTTGAGGTGGGCAGTGATTCAGACAATAACTATAATTTAGTCCATCCCAGAAGAAAAATTATATCAGTTCAGGAGGATTTTTTTTAAATATTGGTTGTAAGTGTGCAGAGCAGACTGTCTGTAGTTCAGAAAAAATAATAATCTGGTGAGCCAGCAGAAAGAGAATGATCTTCCAGACAGTGGATGAGCCACAGACCAGAGCCAGGACCCCCTGCTCACTGTTTCTGATCAGCAATTCTGATCTGCAGAAAGCAGGTGCTGCCAGGTTTTTATCACTCCTCTCTTCTGCGACACTCAGCAGATACACAAAGGCATTGAAAGAAGCAGGTGAGGGTTCCAGCACAAACATGCAGGGCATTTGCTATCCTCCAGTCTCAAGGAAATTTCTTCACTACAGTTCCAAACCATCAGATGCAAAATAATCCGTGCCTGAGTTGTTTCAGTCCAAGCACTGATGAAAGGCCAAAATCAGTAATTTTTTTTGAATATTGCCCAAGGCAAGGAACCTGCCCCAAAAAATTACTGCAGTTGATTTTGTTACCGTCGAGTATAATCAGAAACCAAACCTGTTGCAAAGGGGATGGGAATATTTGGTTTACTTTGTTATGTGATGAAAATGAGAAGCATTGGTGAATTTCAAGGAGAGCACTCAAAAGCACAGCAATGACTCCATCCCTAATTGTTGCTTTTATTTTTTAACTTGTCATTTGCAATCTTATTTTTTGTTTTGTAGCTAATAATCTGCAATCTTTGCAGCTCATCTGCCACCTTGTGGCCCATCTGCAGAGCTTGGACCTGAAAAGGAAGAATGAGCTCCTTAGCAAAACCTCTGCATCTGCTCTGCACTTGCCAGCCTTCATCATTATTAGACTAATAAGCTTTTCATTCCACAGTGTGAAAAATTAGAAATCTAAATATAAATCATCAGGCCATGTCTGTAAACAATCAAATCATCAGGCCATGTCTGTAAACAATCAATATATATTGGTCTAGTATGTTGTATATGTGTATATGTGGGGACAGAATCAGTTGTATCTATTAAATCATATATGTGAAGTTCTGAATATATATATCTATATCAAGATACATACATTGACAAAAAATGAAGCTGGAAAAAGCCTTGTGATCTCACCTAGTGAATATTTTTCTGCAAAGCTGGACCAGATCTAACAGATTATTCTTGATAGGTATCTAAGCTTTTCACAAAATCTTCAAACAACAGAGATTGCTCAACCTCCCAAATAAACTACTCAAGTGCTGATTGTCTTGCTAGTAGGCAGCTGCTCTTCTGATTTAATCTAAATCTTTGTTTATAATCCCATCACTTTCTGCCCAGTGTGATCAGAAAGTATAGTTTACTCCTTCCTTTCACATACACAGAAAACATTAATGAATTGATATCAGTTTCAACTCTTTCTCTGATATTAACTGACTCTGATATGGATAAATGGTGGATATTTACATTAAAACTATCTGGGTTCAAATTACTTACAAATAACTAAGGAGATTGCATGTCCAATTTAGTTCTCATTGAAGAGGCTTGATTTCTGAAGTGTCACTTTGCAAAAATAGGTCTCTGTATAGTGAAAATAAAAAGGAAACTAGAAACTGGGGCACCAGAAATAACTGGTTGTTTTTGAAAATGAAAATGCTGATATTGTGAAGAATAAATCAACATTTGAATCTCATGATGATAAAAGTTTTAACTAAAGAGGGTCCAGGTGTTTGATCTTGCTATCTTGACATCTTCCAAAATTACAGTGCACACACACACCCCTCCCTTCTAAAAAAATAATTTTTAAAAAATTTCTTCTACTTTTTTTGTATTTTATCTCAATTTCAAAACCAAGCTGCTGCTCCATCTGCTGCAGCAGAACACATTTACAGAGTCGAGCTGCATGGTCTACATGTTAATACCCTTGTGAGCTGCACGATTACTGCTCAAAGACAGATTAGATCTGCACATCAAAAGGATCCTACAGAATATGCCAATTTAAGGTGTTCATAAGGAGCAGTCACTTCTACAGCTAGTGCCATGCCTATTAAAGGTACTTATGCACATTGCTGATATTAAAGATATCCCTCAATCTTATCTGGTTATTTACTGAGAGCTGTTTTTATATTAAATGTCATCTGACATAACAGCTTCCTCAGCTGAAAGGGTGGAAGAAAAATTACAGCAAAACTCATCAGGGAGATAAAATAATTTAATATCATTTCCAGTCTTTGCTTTGAAGTGTCCCTCCCATCTCCAGTTCTCTCAAGCACAGGAGTTAACTATACTCTTTTCCTTCTGTGGTGTTGCCTACTGATTTTATTATTGCCCGTACTTTGAGCCACATTGTCTCTTTTTCACACATCTACACAATCATGAGATTCTCAGTTAGGTACAAATATGACAATATTGACTGTGGAGTCAGAGACACCCCCCGTGCCTACCAGGTTTGCAGGTCCTTGCACCAGCTACCTTTAGGCACATTTGAAAATACCAAGCCCCACGTTCACACCAGCCCGAAATAAATTAAGCCTCATCCCATGTCAGTCCATGGCAACAGGTGTGAGTCACGACTACAGCGTGTTCCATATCTATTCTGGCTAAAGCTCTGGGCTTATATTTTTAGCCTCAAGATTGATTGTAATGGCAGGTGGATTAATTTAGTCTTGAGCATCTCAAGTGGTCAGAAAACCTTGGCTGCCATGTATTGACAGGAGATAGAAAAGTTAAAACTCAGACTACCACAGAGGGTGATGACTGACACTTCCCTTGGAGGGTCACTATAATTTTTGCCTGAGGGCAGTTATGGCACTTGCTAATGGATATCCCCCTGCTGATTTACTCACAAACAGATCAATATGTTGGCTGGGGGCAGAGAAAGCTGTAGGTTTTGAGATAGTTTTGCTCAACTACAGCTGCTGAATGTAAAAAGGGTTGAAAAGATACCTGCCAGCCATGTGGTGTATACCTTCCATCTCTCCCAGGGGGAGTCTGAATGCAAAAGCACAGCACTTTTGGTTGAAGCATTGACCTCAGCCAGTCTCCATGGAGGCACCTGATGCCCAGAGTTGAGGCTGTCTCCAACTCCCCCTCATCTTTCCTGCCAGCTTGGGTGCCCCTCACAACTGCTTTACAGGCAGCCACCAGCACAGCCCTGACAGTTTGTTAGCACTGGTTCTGATGCCTGTGATGAAGAAGGTTAAACCCCAGCTGCCTCCCCAGTACCATGCATGTGCTGGGAATGGGAAGGGGAATGTGCTTGGTGATGGACGTCAGAGAAGGGGGCTCAGCTGCTGCTGGCTCCAGGCAGAGAACGCATTCAGCCATGCAGGGAATGCATAGAGCCATGCAGGGAAGCTGCTGGCTGCAGTCACCACCATGCTTCGCCAGCCTGCAACCCTGATACTGCCATTCCCCCTGACAGCCAGCAATGCCAGGAAGCCTCTCGGGCAGCAGACTGGCCTGAAGTAGGCCATGAGCACTGCAGACCCCTTCAAACACACTGTCTCTTGTTTTCTGACCAGACAGCATTGACCTCAACCCATTCCTCATCAACTAACACATGTTCCCCATGAGCCCTGGGCTAAAAATTTACTGGGAGCGGGCACAAAGTATGACCTGCATTCCGCTGATTTCCCCTTGAAGTGTTTGTGCTGCAAAATAAAACACTATTGATCCCTGCTTTAAAAATCACAGGGTACAACAGGTCCAGCTGCTCGTAGGATAGAAATATAATGTATCATTGGTGCTTGTGAAGAGTGTGAGAGCAAGAGGAGTGATCCCCACAGCTCTGAAAGCCACTATTCTGAAAATGGAGAAACTCCACCCTCTTCATCTGTTTAATGGACTTTTCACTGTGAGCAAACACAAGATGCCTGAGGTTGTTTCTTACACAAAAGTTCTTCCTGCCACGTGTTTTGTGAAGGCTGGTCAAGAAATTTAAACAATGTCCATGGTATTACAAGGGAGACCTTGGAATTACATGGTGTTATGAGGAGACTGGCTCCTTTGCCATCAACCAACAGCATGAGGGTGTTGTAGAGGCCTCAGAGCAGATTCTGTCCCAAGTACCTTCCAAGCAATTATAAAACACTCTAATGATGCACAGAGATGGCCAGAGTAGGGTAAAGAGAAGGTATCTTCCTTGTGGCCATGCAAGACAGGTTTCAGATGAAGACCTCAAAGGAAGTGACACTGAAGAGAAGAAATAAAAGTGTAAGCAAGCTGACCAGTGGTCATGTTCTCATCAAAGATGTCTAAGAAGGAAGAGGCAAGGGAAGATTAAATAAGGTGGACAGATTAAAGGATACAAGATAGAAAATATTTACCATAGCCTTTGGAGGAGGAAGAAGGAAAAATAAACTTTACAGGCCAGAGAGCATCCCTGCAGAGCATCTGATGGGATCACAGCTGGGTCCCATGTGCTATGTTTCCCTCAAATTTCTGTCTTACATATGTATTTAAGACCATCTGCATTCAGTCTTTGCTATTTCAGAACTAGTCCGAAGAGCCCCCTTGAATAATACATTTTTTATCTGTAGCAATATTTTAAAACAAAGCAGTTCTGCATTATTTGTTCCAATCTCTCTGCAGTTTAAATTCTGCCATAGCAGAATGTTTCAGCATGAAATGCATTTGAAATATAAAATTGTTTATGCTGCTTTTTCCTCCTTTCCAACTGAAAACAACCCACTGTACCAGTTGTAATGGATTTTTAAACACATTTGTCATTATAGAATCTTTCCAAGGAGTAAAAGCCAGTAAGTGGAACACAAATGGACCTTCCTTGCAGTATTTCCCCATGGTATGGCTGTGCACTAAAAAATATGCCGGAGGCTTGCACCTGCTAATAACATTTTCTTTGTATTTGTGATGAATGAAATGTTGCAGATTAAAAGAAAAATTTTAAGAAGGAACAAAATCTTTAATTACTACAGTTAAACAGACATTCTTTCCTCAGCACAGATCTCCCCACTGCCACTCATCAGACTATGACACAAATCTCTTCAGACTGTGGAGCATTTCCAGAAAGGACTTGTCTTTTCCTATCAAGGAGCTGAAAAACAGCTATTGCTCAAATGAATAGAGCCAGAAGCAGCTAAGAACATCCCCAAAAACCCAAGTTCAGTCTGTTCTAATTTTCATAGTGTCAAACAATGGTAAATTATTTGCCTACCTATCTGGCAGGATACAGCTTTGTTCTGCTCTTACTTTGAGAGGCTCTAAAACACTCTGTCACACCTGTATTTATAAATTCTCTGAATCTAAAAAGTGTTGAAGAAAGACCATATTGGCCATATTGTTATCAAGATGATGTCTTGCCTCTGGGGAAGCTCTTGCAAGCTGGGAATTTATTTTATGACTCAATTCGTCCAGAGAGAGTGAATTGTGAATGGTTTTTTGATTGTCTGGAGTGAAAGTTTGATTTGCTTTTTCTGAATATCTCCCTACACAATAGAAGCATTATGTTAACTTTACTAAGAATTCAGAATAAGAAAGTTTCTAGATTCTATGCCATAGATATTTCTTTTAGCAAGAATTAATTTTCAAGGCTTCAAGATTTGCCATTGTTTGGGGATAATAAAAGGTATATCCTTGACTTCCCCATTGGCTGTCTCAAAATAAAAGATCCCTGAATCTGTACTGTCACTAAATATCCAACCCATTAGGAAAAGACAGAAGAGCTATGTATATTTTTAGCTCTAAATTACTTATCCAAGGGCAATGTTATGAAAATGCTACTAAGTAGAACCTGAGTCTTCATTTCAACTTCAGAATCAGGAACGAACTTCATACCACATCCTAAAAAAAGTATCAATAATTATAGAGAATATAGGAAAATAGTAACATCACACCTATCAGTTAAAAAAGGAGGTTTGAGCCATGCCTAAGAAGCAGCTGTGGATACAGAGAATTGCAAAACTGTACATTGACCCAAAGATACAAAAGTGGCCAGGCTTTTTCACAGTATTGCATCTCTTGTAGTAATGGCTGCTGTAATAGTTTTATGGCCCATAGAAGAAAATTAATGTATCTAGGCTGTAAGCTGTAAACTTGTGATCCTTGACACTGTGACCTGAAAATATGTGTTTCATCTGCTGAAGCTCTGTACATCTTTCCACTCACACCACTTCCAGACTTGGCTCCACGCAGGACATAGCGAAGGCCTAATTTTATCCTCAGAAAGGTACATGAAGACCTCAAAGGCTTCAGAAAGACTTAGCTGGACATACCTGAACATATTTCAGCAGCCCCTACCACTTGCTCTATGTTGCAGACACATGTCTGCCCCCATCTTGAGCATCAGGGCAAGATTCATTGGTGAGAGACAAAATTAACAATTAAAAGACTAAAACCTGGGTAAGGAAACTTGTTTAAAAGAAATCACTTTCTTATGACATATTTGTTTTGATTAAAAAATTTTTATTAATTGAATTTTTTTAAAAAATCACAAAACACCTCCGCAATTGTAACAAAACAAAGAAATGGAAATGAATGCATTTATAACAAGGATGCAATCAGAGGAGGCCAGTCTCCTAAAACTTCTTTTTCTATAATCACAGCTGCATGAAATATGTAGGCAAAAGCTCAGTGTTTTTCCAGAAAACAATTTATATCTTGCTAGGACAGTTAATTATGCTCACTGCTACTTTTCAAAAAACCTTTAAAGGGAAGAAATCACGTATTCCAGAGACCTCAGCCTGACAGTTCTGACTGCATTGGCTGTTGTGTTTATTGACGTCTTTGCATCTTTATTGTGCCTTTAATACACATTGACTTAATGTGGCAGACAAAGTTTAACTTCTCCCTGAATTTGCTCCAAAACATCTTTGAGAGTAATGGTGCAAAAAGAATCCTCTCCCCCTCTATCCTCTCCCTCCTCCCTCCCGTGTGTGTTCATGGCAGTGCAGGCAGACACGTGTGCATCACTCATGCATGTATGTAAGCAGAATTTTTTATGCTGGGGTGCTGAGACAGTTTGTTAGCAAAAAATACCTCAGTGATTTGTTTAGATACTCAAGTGTCAATAAAAACCCTCACATTATTATGATATGAAGTGTTTTGCTTTCATGTGTGCCAGCACAGACTTCATTTGGACTTGATGTTAGCAGAACCTGAATGTTTATGAGTCTGCTTTTCAGAAATCTTTACTCCTGAGGCACATTTGAAAACCTCTCTAGTGATGTGTGTCGCTATTTGCACAGTGAGAATATAGGATCTGTCCATTCCTGCTCAGCCTGCACCTGCTATAAAAGAAAATGCTGGTTTAAAACCTTTGGAGCTCAAGATTTCTACATGGTGACTATACAAAAAGAATTCTTGCC
>WAAG01007973.1:7930-27705 GCA_013390105.1 Tichodroma muraria | reverse complement strand
AGTGTGAGAGCTTGATGCATTGAAGGGCAGAGAATTTGTGAAATCATCACCTGCTTGGGAAGATTTCTGTTGGGGAAGAACTGGACACAATTTACTCTGATTTGAGGCAGAGTTGTAAAGGTAACATCTTAGGGATCCTTCTAATCACTTTTCCATGAGACAGATAAATTTGATTGATGCTCCCTGATGTATAAGTGCCCATACTGGATTAAAATTCAATATTCTCTATATTAATGGAAGTGGCAGCAAATGTTGAAGGAAGAGCAGAAGGAGTCAAGCATGTAGTCAAACTCCCTGCCACTAATATTGTGCAGCCTGGGGACTTCTTGGATTAGAAGAATCTTCTAATGAATCTTCTTGAATTAGAAGAATCTTCTTGGATCTTCTTCATGTTTTATAGACCTTCACCTGTCTGGCTACCACAGTTTTTTCTTGTCACTTTTTTGAACATACGTGTTCACAATATTCACAGTATCCTCTGATGGTTTTTCATAGCTTAGTTGTATTTTAGTAAAACTCTCCAGTAAAAGCTGACCCATTGTGATTACACAGAAACTGCCCTGTGATGTTTGCATTTGGTGCCTCCTCTCCTTTGCACCTTACAGGAACGTGAGTGGAGTGGTTCATAATCTATTTGCTGCTTAGTAGTATTTTACTGCTTGGATTGCACATTTAATGACATGTTAGGGAAGGAAATCTCTCATTTCTTGTCCTGAAGGAAACTTGTCACAGGATTGAAATCAGTTTGCTGGTATAAAACTCAAACTTTAGTTTTATAGCATGACCTTTAGGGTAGGATGAGATAATTTTAAGAGGCCATCATGCTCCAGGGAAGTCAAATTGAATGAACAGTGGGGGGGCATCATTAAAAACATGAGTACTAAATTGTTTTTGCACTGTGTTAGGTTCTGATATTTGTCCTAACATCTGGTTTCTCCACCACTTTCATCTTAAATCTAAGCTGGATTTTCTTAGTAAACAAGCAGCAAATTCATCACTGTGAGCTTTCCAAAAAGCTTTACAAGTTATTTTAAAGATCTTTTTGGATCTTTTATTTTTATTGCACAATAAGCTTCCATTCATGACTAAAGATGCCTGCTTGAGGTGTCAACAACCATTTTTCTTTCCTGCATTTCAGCCATATTCTGAGAAACTGGACCAAAAAATCTATTAAATTAGATATGCCAATAGAAATTGATTTTGGAATGGAGAAAAAAATAACTTATTATTCTTTCTGATATTCATACAGCTGTGAATACATCTTGATTCAATTTGTACCAAGCAGTGGGAAAACACTTTTTGAACAGTTTGAAAGCATTTAATAGTCCTGTGATGCACAGTTGATTTACAGTTGAGCTGTACTGGATTTCAGTGCCATGTGTCTGAAAGTTTGTAGGTATGATATGGAAAATTATTACCTTCCCTGTTATTCTGAGTAATTGCTCTCTAATGGACTCTTCCAGCTTTGAGACTTTTATTGCTTAAGGTAACTGTTAGCTGATGCCAGTTAATATAGCTGTGATTATTGACCAGCTCCTGGGAGGATATTGTCTGTTTCCTGGGTGACAGGAGCCCTGTGTGCTCTATCCCTCTTAGCTTCTAAACAACTCAGAAAATGAAAAAAAAAATAAAAAAAGAAAAAGAAAACAAACAAACACCTTTTTCCTTTAGGAGTGATAACTTAGGATGGCAGAAATAAAGGCCTTGTCAAAATGATTTGGACCATGGGTCCATCTCATTGAGAGTCCCATCTCAGCCTGCAGTGATCCTGGATGTCTCAGAGGAGGTGATTGATGATCTTGTGATACAAGGAGAATTAATTATTCCCTGGTATTATTATACCTTTATATCATTCATCATGTAGCTTGGTCACCTCCTGTTACCTCTGGGTTTGAGATGAAGTTCCAGATCTCTGTGGGATCTCTTACTCTGAGGTACATTCTTTACCCTTGCTTATGTCTCTCCTTGTTTGTGCAGTGTCCCTTTTGGCTGGAGTTTAACTGTAATCCTGAGAAAGGGTAGCCGTGGATACATTGAACAGAGTTTTTTTGCTATTTCCATTTGTTTGCAGCCCTTGAGTGCTCTTCCACTGAGTTTGTAGCATGGGCATGTGCCATCTGAGGTTCCATGGACTGAAACAGTCTGTAGTACATAACCAAAAGAAGACATTTTAGGTACTTAAAAAAGGAATGGTTTGGGGCTCAAGTCACAGTTTTTTCCTGACTGGAAGTAGAGCCTGTTCACCAGCCACACATATGGGAAAGTCATGGTTGCTGCTCGTGGCACTGGCAGAGTACATGGGAAAATTGGGCCTTGGATGAATAGTTACCCATCTGAATAGGTACTTCATTCAGTCAGGCATGCTTTTGTGTATTTCTTCCATTCACACCTTATCCACCCTGATCCTTGTATTTTGTTTTAGTCTGGGTGAGGAACCAGATTGTTTCAGGTTGAAACTTCATGGGAAGAGAAAGGAAATATTTTAAATAATTGAGAAATTAGGTCGCTGCAGTTAGGCTATGAATTACTAAATGTATCAAGTGCTGAAAGAAAGTAGAATATGCTGAGACTTCTAAAATCACACAAAAGCATCTGGAAGAGGAGCTTTATTTCTTTGTAAGGTGCTGGGCAGCTATGGAGGGCAGGTGGCAGTGAAAATTTGTGGACATCAGTAAAAAGCTGAGCTCTAAAAATAGTGTCATTATCTGCATCTCTTTGAATTTGAACAGTTTTGAGCTTGGCAAAAAGTAATTAAAAGTGTCTCCAGCTGAGGCTTTTAGTCGCACTTGTTCCCTGTTCTTTTCCAGGACATTCTGCTCAGGTGAAAAGAGGGAGGACATCTCTGAGGTTTCCTAAAGTGCTGTTGACTGTTCAGATGTGCAGACATATTCAGGGAAGCATCACAGGGCATAGAGTCAGCTTGTCCCACTCTGGGCATATCAGGCTTACTGTGAGTTAATGTTCATGTACTGTCTGGTGTGCAGGCACACTGGGGATAATCACAGGTGGCCTTTTGCTGAATGAATGAAAGAGGAGCCAGTAATTCTTCTGCAGAGGTACATAACTGCCCAGGGGCCTTTGTTGTGGGTTATTTGTGTTCCATGCATAAGACTTTGTCTCCTGGATAACTTAATCTGCACCAAGGGAGTTCTCCTGATGGGAGATACAAGTGATGTTCAGGTTGGGAGGCAAAGAAATGGGACTGCAGGGAGGGAGCTGCATCATGCCGAAGGACAAAAAGACAGAACATGATGTTTTGAAATATGGTGATCCACATATATAGACTGATGCTGAGAACAGAGAGGAGTTTAGGGGGAGGGCAGGGCTGTCACTGAATGATCCAAGCCATAGGAGACCTGTCTAGTTAACAGAGCAGTAAATCTGAGCTTTCCTGTGTATATTTATTTTCACATCACAATCTGTTTAAGCAAGAAAAGCACATTCTAATTGCACTCTAAACAAGGATTTCTCCTTCAGCGTTTTACAGCTGTTTCTTGTATGCAGTGCCAAGCTGATCTTGGTGATGAGATGTTCTAGCACAGCATGGACATGAGCCCAGTGGGCAGATGTTTCTTCTGCTGCATTTTCATTCACTCTTTCAAGGGGCAGTTGAGAGACTGTTTTACTCCTTCATAAAGGTTTGTAATTCATGAAGTCCATTACTGTGTTCAGAGCTGCACATCTGGCATAGAACACTGGTGGCCCGAAGAATGTGCTTGCAAGAAATAAGATGCTTTTGTAGTAAATTCTTCAGTCTGACTGGAATTAACTTCATTTAAGACTAAAGAGCAAAGATAATAGATAAGATAATGGCTGCTGGAAAGGTGATACCGGGAGCTGAGTTGAGTTACAGTACCTGTGACACGTCAGAGCAGCGTGAAACGCTTTGGGCTGTAAAACTCCTGCATGCAGTTATCAGATCATGTACACAGCGACCTAAGGATTTGATCCCGGGAGCTCGGGTAATGAGGACAGCGTGAGCAGCAGAGCAAGGGCCGTTCGTTCCCTGTGGCAGAACGTGGGTAGAAAACAAACCTTTTATTCCTTCTTTCTGTCGTTGGTGCCGGCACGGCCACCGCGGCACGGCGCTGCTCCCGGGCTGCTGCGCTTCCCCGGCACAGCCTCCGCCCCAGCAGTGTCACTGCCCGCAGCACCGCCGCACCGAAACGCACCCGGCTCCCACTCCTCGTCTTCATTCATGCACTTAGCAGCAAAAGCCAGCTTCGCAGAAAGCAAAATTCTCCCCCTTTAGACGCCTGCTGCGAAACGTGCGTTTGAAAACTGTAGCCTGTGTTTATTAATTTAAAACAAACAAAACGAGCCAGTGATTGCGGAGATAAAAATATTCCAGTTGAATAATCAAATGTACCATAAAGTCCCTCTGGACTAAGACATCTTACTAGTGGCATCCCAGCTAATTTTAGACTTTCAAATTAAAACCATTTCTGCTGAGAGGCCATATCTGTAGGCATGTTCTGCAGTCAGTGAAAAGTCAAAGATACTTCCCAAAGGTTAATTCGGACACCTAAGATCTGAAGTTGTGGGTGTCTCTCCTGGCTCTTGTAAAAGGCTCTTGTGCTCCCAAGTTAGAGAGAATGAGTGCAGGACTGAATTTAAGTGTAAAGTTTAAGGTAGGCTGTAGTGAATTGAGGCACAGATTTTGGTTAGTTTTCAAAAGAGGTGAAGCCAGGCTGGCTTTTTGGCACAAAGGGCTGGATAAAGAGTTTATGGACATGGAGAATCTCTGTAAAGGCTGACAGTAAGTACACATTAATCAAAACTGCTCCAGAAATTATTTTTCTTAAATGGAACAGTGTGAATCCTGCTAACTTTTAATGGATCTTATATTCCAGTTCCTTCTGTGATCCACTGCCCACAGTACACCACAGCCCCTGTATTTGTGAAATGTCCTCTTGATCAGTTGATTGCTGCATAGTGTCTGGGAGAGCCTTGCTGACTTGGTAAGAATCTGTACCAAGCAGGTGAATGACAGCTCAGGGGAGGGATGAGTTTGATGTTCCATTTATCTTGGGAAGCGCCAGCATTTGGAGATCCACAGTCTAGCTGCAGTGCTGGTTATATTGAAATTTTCAGCTCATAACAGACAGCCAAGTCTGAAGTAAGTACTACATGCTTTTCCTCTAGGAAGAATGGGGATTCTTGTCTGAATGTGACAGGAGATCCCCAGTGGAAGCTTTGGAGTAGTCATTAATAGACAGCAAAAATGATACAGTTATTTTAACAGGTTTTCATCAAAATCATGTCAGGGACATCATCCTCTGCCAGCTCCATTGGAGGAGTTGTAAGAATTGAGCCTAGAGAAGACCAGAGGGGAAAGAAAACACTCTCTAATGGAGTCAGTCATAACTCCAATTTATGGATGTGGAAAAGCACCTAATTTACTAAACAAAGTATTTTCCTGCTTTGCTTATTTTCAGGTTCCCACACCAGTTACCTACTGATCTATTTCCTATATAAAATTGTAGGGTAAAAATCTCTCTTCATTCGCTCTCATAGCATGCACTGTATTTATTCTGTTCAGTTAGAGGTGAGAACAGAATGTGGCTGCTCCATTCTGGAACAATCAGTGTTCTCAGTTTTAGCCTAGTAAGTACTCATTTAGCTTTATTTAAATATTATCATTTTATTCTTCTCTGAAAAAATGGGGGAAAAAAAGTTCTTTTAAAATTTTGACTCACACCCAAGGGCTTTGTAAAACTGGAATGTGCAATTAACATAAAACCAATTCTTCGGTATCTGAAGTTGTGGGGAAAACGCAGAACTGATTCTTGATGCCTCTCTTGTGCAACCCAGCATTCCTTCAGAGTAGAAAGATTCCAGTATTAGTGGAAAGCGTTTTTGTAAGACATCTCAGCCCGTGCCAGCACGGCATGTAATGCACACCAAGCAGCCAGCTCATGAAGAAAAACATGTTTACAGAAACTGAAATGACTTCTTTGTTGTTTACTCGTGCAGAGGAGAATGGCGTCAGGAGTACTTCGAGAGAATCTTGCTTTTAAATTGCTACTGAACCAGCACCGCGGTGTGACCGGGCAGAATTTCAGTGACCTTGGGACCCTTCCAGGGGCTGCTTAGCAAACCCCCATCAAACAGTTGATGTGTGGCACAGAGAGGGCCATTGTCATCAAAGACATGGCTGTAGGCTGGACTTAACCTTGCCGTGTCACCCCAGGGAGAGTGACTCAGTGCTCAGTCACAGCAAACCCTGTTGGTAACATCACCCACCTCCACAGCGCTGCCAGACTCTGCGTTTTCCTGCGCTGACGGATCCAGCTCACCTGACCAGTTCAGAGCTCCAGCATGTGATTGAGATCATCGGTAATGTGTGAAGGTTTAAATGCAGCTGTGCTGCTTGTGCTGGCTCATGCTGACCTTCGAGCAGCACGTTATAGAAATCTTCCTCCCGGTTACAGGATTTTGGAATTCTTCTGGTTATTTCCTGTTCACTTTTATCTGCCTCCCTCTAGGGATCTGTAATTGCCTCTGACTTTTTTTACCTCTGATAGATATGCATCATCAGTACTTGTTGAAGGTGGGGTTTGTTTTGTTTTCCCTAAAGAGCAGTTCGTAGTTCATGCAGTGGATGTGTCTTTTGGCTCCAGGCTTGAGGTCCTGGAGATCCCACCCATTGTGGGCACAGGCACTGTTGCATCTCTGTTCACCGCGTGTGAAAGGTGTTTTGAGTATTGCCTATGCAGTCGATCATATTAGTTATTCGTATCCTTCTTTTTCCAGGATTAGCTGAGTGTTTACCAGGGTCACCAATGTCCATGGGTGTGCTGACAGTACCTGGGCGGGGGGCAGCTCAAGGCAGGAGAAGGAAAAAACCTGGCAAAATCAAAACCACTGGCTGTAGAGGATGATTTTACCTTCATCTTTCCTGGTAGAATAGCTGCCAAACAGGGCTTCCAGCTAGATGCTGAAGGGGTTGTCACCATGAGCAACATTAGTGGAAAGTATTTGTGTTGTGTACGTCCAGCCAGCACAGCTCTGAGTGAGTAATTTGTGTGAAGAGCACTACAGAAGTATGCACCTTTTTTCTTTTTTTTTTTTTTTTTTTTTTTTTTTTTTTCTTTTTTCTTTTTGGCTACAAGGATGGGGGAATGGGGAGAGGGGTGATTCACACATCACTTACAGTAAGTGTGTTGCCCTTGAAGAGCTTAATCAGGCAATTCTGCAAACACAGCAGAGCTCTTGTAGGGCTTGTCATGGCTTTTAGGTCCTTATCCTTTCATTTTCTTTCTACTCCTGGGTGGTACTCCTTGTCTTTCCTCTGCTAGGTTTTCTCCCATTTTAGCAATAGCATTCTCTACTCTTAACAGCATCTTGTATTGCAGACTCTCCTGGTTCATTTTCAACTTTCCCCTTGTGGCATGAAGTTGTCCCGTTCGTAAGTGGGGAAACAGAGGCACTGAGTCCCCAGACCCTTTGTTCATTCTTGTTGATCTTTATATACAGAAGTATATAAATGATGTTAGATGATAGAGAATAGGATAGAGTTGATGATAGAGAGCAGTATGATGTTCTCTATCCTAAATTCTGCCAGAGAAGAATTGTTTGGCTAAATGCTCCTTCTGCCACTGTGGGGTTTCTCTGTACTGCAGGTTTACTCGTGATTTCTCCATATGACCAAGGATTGTATTTTCTGGAGAAACTTCTGAGTAACTGAAGAGATCTCCCTGACCAGGCTGTATTTTCCTTCTTTCTGTCCTTGATTTCATCCTGTGCACTTACACTTGTGCTTCCCTTTTAAAACAGCAAATAACAGTGTGTTCTGTAGAATCATTGCTGTCCTCTTGCCTTCCTCCTCCCAACCACCTTCCTAGGATGCATCTCCCATTCTTTCTGCTCAGATTAACAAAACCTTGCTTTTCAAGACTGGATATCAGTTTTTCACTTTCCAGGCCTTTCCTCACCATGCTTACTGTTTCTCTGACTAGCTGGAGTTATCCCTTCCTTCTCCTGGTGTCTGCTCTGAGGGCAGGAGCTATTCTGGTGCTTTCTCTTCTTCAGCAGTGGGAGGTGAGTGACTGGACAATCATTGCCACATAGCCATCTTGTGCTGCCCTCAGCATGGCCTGGAGACAGACTGGGACAAAGAAACTGCAAGGATAGGATAGCTGGGTGCACGGGGAACATGGGGGTGAGTCACATGGGATCAGAAGTGTGACACAAATCAGTGTTCCAGCAGTAGCAACTGCTTCATCCTCAAAAGCTGATGGCTCTGTGGGAAGCAGATTGCCTATGACTCAGTTGGCTTTGCTGACTCCTGCACAAGTTTGAATGAAGCCCAGGCTGACCCCAGAGGTTTGCAGTGAGTTCATCCTCTTGATGCACACAGCTGGGAGATGTCTGATCCTGTCTCCAGTCGCAGTGCTGGCAGGAGTTAGGATTGCTACCCTGTGCTCAGGGCTGAGCATGGGAGAAGGAGTCTTCCAAGGCTCACTGTGAAACGGTGCTTCAGAGGAATAAATTACAGAGTAATGAGGATCTCAGAGATCTTCTTATCTCTTAAAATGAATTATACTACTAATAGCAAAGGATAGCTTTCCTGAGGTGTTTAATAGCCCTGAGAGGTTCTGACAGCCCCAGCTGCTCTGCAGTGTGTTCCTTGGATAGAGAGGAGCTACTGAGACTCTGTGAGCAAGGCTCACAGTCCACTCCTTTTCCTTTCCTCCACCTCGCCCCATTTCTCCTGCCTTTGTTTGATCACTATGTACAAAATCAGTGGGTGTCTTGTTTTGTTTCTGGCACTAAGGAGCCATGACTTCTGTGACTGTTGTTGGATGCTGCTGCTAATGTGTGACATCACTAGAGTGGTTCTATTCCTTATGCCTCAAACTTTTACTGATGGCATCACTTTGAAAAGTAGCATGAAATGGATGTTGGACTAAAACATATAAAAATGAACACATGGGGTGGTGTTGAGCTAGTTAATGGGACTTAATATTTGGCAATATCATGGTTTGATGAAGTATTGAAGAACAGGCATGCAGTTAGTTTAGCGTGGTTGTAAGGAAAGTGCGTCTTGTCCAAGAAATCTGATGTCAGATTTCTTTGAGGTTATGAGGTTAATGGATTGAGGTTTTCTTGAAAAACCCTCAAACAATCAAAAACCATAAAACCCCCAACACATACTATATGATGTTGCTGAAACATTTGCTAAACAGATAAAGTGCTGGCTTGGAGTAATTGACAGTAGCAAGTCCAAAGTAGGTGGATCCAGTGGGTTTGTGTATGCAGTGGTCAAGCCTTTTAACACTTGGGGCTGGAGCTCCTAAACCATTGCTGATAGAACTTCCTAGATGTGAAGGTGGATTCAGTGCTGAGTAATGACAAGAGCAAAGTAGTGTAACAGGTACATTTTCAGTAATTTGACAAGTTGGAAAATTACATTGAGAAAAAATTATTTTAGCACAACTTGATACTGTATACTGCTGGGGCAGTAGGAGAAACACCTTGTCCTGGAAATCCTGAGCTCTTGAGGTGGTTCTGAGGTCTGGGCAGCAGTGGCAGTACATGCACTGAGGTATGAGAGTTTTGTGGTGCTCCCAGTAGAACATTACAAGTTGGAGAAAGTGCATTAAAGAGGAAGGAACCTTCCTGGGCCTGAGTGCGTTACCTTCTAGCTTATCAGAAAAGTTGAGTGACTTGATGGCAATAAAGTTCTGTACATTAAAGGATTCTTAATGCAGCAGAAAAAAAGCATAGCAAAAAGTGGGGGCTTGAAACTGAGTTCAAACAAATGAAATGAAAAAAAAAGTCATAAATTCTTAATAAGAGATGTAAAGAATCCCTGGAATATATGAAAGCTCTTGGCCTCCTGAAATCAAACTGGATGCTTTTTTGGCAGTTGTGTTCAGCTAGAGTATGAGTTTACAGGATCAGAGTAACTGAAAAAAATTCAGGGTCAGACAATGGGATTCAGTAGGTCCAGCAGTCTTTTAAAAAACAAAAGTCTTGAAAAATTTTATCACCTAAAGCACAGGGTCAGGCACAGAGCCAGCTTCCTCTCATGGATGCTAAAGGCAGATGTTAATCATATCACATTCCTGCCAACCTTCACCACATTTTCTCTGTCATCCTTAAAAGGGTCTGATTTTGCTCAGTGGGAGGGTTTTCATTGGCTTCAGTTTAGATGAGTGAGTCAAAATAGCATTACTTTTACTCCCAGATCAGTGCTCTGGTTCCATAGTGTTCAGATATCAAGTGTGAGGGATTCACTAACACCTTTTTATTCAGGCATCCCTTTTGATGCACTTTTAAATCATTGGAGTGTAGTTATTTGACAGATTATCCTTCCAAGAGCTGACATAAAAATTATAATTTGGATATTGCATTTTCCAGCGTGATTTGGTAAGAGTTGCTATAAATTTGATGTATTTCTGCCCATATAAATTTACTGAAAGATCAGAATCAGACTTGTTTATATTTTCATGATTGAGTCATAATTGCTTTTCATGTCTTCACTGTTCTTTCCATAGATATCTCCTTGGACTTTTTGAGTTCGAATAATTATTTTGAAAAAGGAAATGCGGAGAGAAGGGCGAGGATAAAGGCAGAGAGAGAGAGAGCTTGTTTGCAAGGCAGATTGTTTTCCAGGCTCTCATAGCTATATTAAAAAGTATCTGGAGACAAGTTAAAGAAGAGGTATTCCTAGCCCCAGCACAGAACTTACTGTTGCTCATAAAATCAGCATAGCTGGTGGTGCCTGACAACATCCTTGGGCAGCTTGTGCTTGAGCAATCCACCAGGTTATTGTGGAACAGATTATCCACACTATCTCCTTCTGCCCAGAGGAGAGGCTGCCAAATCCTCATCAGGGCCCAAATGCTGCCTTTACTACCTGTTTCCCAGTGACTGGGAGAGGAGATGGTGTTCAGTTTGAAAACAGGCTGTGTTTGTTTCGTGTGCTATTAGACAAATATCCTTTGCAGGCCTCAGCAAGGATCTCTTCAGCAAGGATCTCCGCTTCCCGTTGGCTGTGCGTGCAGAATTCCCGTGCAGCTGGTGGGTGTGCAGTGCAGGAGGCCCAGGAGGCCTTTGTGGGTCGGTGCAGAGGGCGAAGGGGCTGCCAGGTTTCTCTCTGTTGCTGTGTGTACAGCACAATCTGTGTCCAGGACACGTTCTCTGCCTGCCACGAGGGCCAGCAGGAAGGCTCTGCTGCCTGTCTTGTCCTAGCAGGAGCTGTGGTAGGGAATGGAGGGGAAGGAGCTGAATTCCTCTGTGTGGTCAGAAAAAGCAGGACGAGCGGCAGTGAGTGGTACCTAATGGGATACCCATTTGTATCCTCAAGCCTTATCCCTGCTCTTCTCAGCAAGGTCTTCCCGTGTTTCCTGGTGTTGCTAAGGTGCTTGATAGCATTTCTGTCTCTAGTTAGCCAGCCAGAGTGCCCACAACTGGAGGGCAAGTAATTCATTTGTGTATTGATACAAACCATAGTAATCCTGAAAATTTGCTAGAACTAAACAAAAACAAGTGGTAGCAGAAATGTAATGTGTGAATGCTGCCCTTCTAAATTCCCTGGTCACCTGCAACTGAGGCAAAGTGAAGGGAAAGAAGATGGCTGTTCTGTTTCTTGTGATGCAGGTTGGTGGGATTTGTCTGATACCAGACCCAGCCTTTCTGTCCTCAGGTTGCCACAGAGTTTTACAGCAGACACAGAGAGAAGTACACATTCGTGGTGTTTCAGTGATTTCCAGATTTAGTTCAGCAACCAATATGTAGTTGGTGTCTTTGGCATGAAAACTGCTTCATCTTCCTGTCTTCCTCCTCGTATGGATTTGAAGCTTGATTAGTTTGTCCGGTCTCCATCTGCAGGTTGCTGTGAGTGCAGCACCTTTTTTTTTTTTTTTTTTTTTTTTTTAAGGACATGAAAGGATTAAGTTAGCTGTTAAATCGCAAAAAAAGATGGACAACTTCTGCAACTTCTGTTGTTAAAAAAAATTAAATTATGATAGTACAAATACTATTTCTCAAGTCTAGTTTTTTGATACAGTGACAAAAAATTTGAGTTAATCCTTTTAATTGCACTTAACAATTCAGTGCACAGTGGGATGCAGTGCAGAATCAAACAAGCTACAGTCTTACGGACAACCTAGAAATGCATTCCTCAGTGTCAGAGCCATCCACTGGTTCCTCCAACCTATTTTTCAACCACATAAGATTTAATTGTTGCAAATGGAATACTTGTTCTACAGAAGTCCAATAAATCTGCAGTCTGTCTTCCCAGTAATCAATCACACATTGTGAATTGCATGAGGAAAAATCTATAAGATATGTTCTTCATGTCTAGTACGTTGGGTTATTTTCATGTCTTGTGGTTTGAATTTGGCCACTGTCATTTTAGAGGAATTTCCTGCCATCTGCGTTCAATTGAATTTTCTCACAGATTTGGGCTTGCTTGTAAATACTGGGATCTGGCAGAAGGAGTATCTTTGTTCTTCAGGGGCATATTCAAAAACCGTTAACATGGTGTTGGCAATGTGCTGGGTTAGGGAAGATCCAGGAGATAAAAAAGGTATAAATTCCCCCCTACCCCTAACAACTGATGATTTATCTGTGAAGGAAAAAGAACAATGAGTGCATGAGTGTGTGGTAGAGTTTTATCTCAAGCTATCGTGGTATTTCATATTTTGCTTATTATTAGGGTGTTGGTCTGACTGCTTGTGACCATGTACACAGGCAGCAGGCTGAGAGTAGCCAAAATACTACAGCAACTCCTGGGGGTTCTCATTGCATGGTCCCAAACAGATTGGGAGTTGGTTTACCACCAGCTCTAATTTGTGTTTTGGCTGCTGAATTTGCATTGAGTTAATATCCAGCCAGTGATACTGGCATGTGTAGATTCTTAGAAATCACACATACCTTGGGGTGAAGGGGCTACTCTGTCTTCAGTTTAAAATATCAGCTGCAGTGTTACAAAATTCAAGGTAATCTCATCATCCTAACCGAAAGCTGGAGAGAGCTCTCTGCATTCCTTTCTGAGAGAGTGTGTATAATCAAATAAAAAAAAAATCCAAGCATTGAGGATCAAGTTTAAACCAACAAAATCAAAACAATTCAGAAGGGAGTTTATTGCCGTCTTGAGCTTAACCTCACAATGAGAAATAGCAGATAAAATGGATTTACGTGTGTACTCAACTGTGTTACTCGTTAGAGATGGAAGAGATGTCCCAACTAAGAAGGAACCTGCTTCGATTTATCTCATTTTGCATATTTCAATTTGTCAGACTTTGTGTTGTTTGGGCATAAATCAAGGGCAGTTCCTGCCTTGCTGTGAAATGTAGGCCTGTGAAAATGATGGCAAGGGCTTCTAGATTTATCATGTCTCTGGTTGCTGAACAGCTTATTCCATTTGTAGATGGAAAGATGTGTTTTCTGACTGCCAGTTTCTCAAACTAACTTTAGGAATGGGTTACTTCACCCTTTATGTCACTGGGCCAAGATTAGATCTTCCCCAGCTCCTTTAAACTTGAATTGTGCATTTAAATGTGTGCAACTGCCTGGAGTTCAGCACAGTGATCTGTTGGTAATGCAGCAGAGGGAATTCTGCTTCTGCTCCCTTAGTTCTGCAGGAAGGGAAGAAACAAGTGTTTTGGCCAGTAATGCCTTTGGAATCTCTCAGTGTTGCTTAGCCTTTGGTTTCTGTAGCATTTTCCAAATTCTGTCAGTATCTGACAGCAGTCTCATCTAAGATGTTAAACAACAGCTCAGCCCCAGGTACTCAGAGGGTGTAATTTCATAATTTATTTTTTAGAAGAACAGCAGCACAAGAATCAACGAGTTGTTTTCAGTATTGCATTTTCCATGGTCTGGAAATAGTGTCTGTGAGGCAGACTTGCTCCTTGCAGTAGCCTCCGACACACTCAAAACTCGCAGGCTTTGTCACTGCAGCCTCTGCTCTGCCCAGGGGTGCTGTGAGCTGGGGAGGGCAAAGCAGTTCACTCTTGCTGGCATGAGCAGCTGCACTTGCATTTCTGTCTCTGGCTGCTTTCAGGACAGGCAGCTAGCTTTACCAGCAAGGAGCAGCGTTTGCCCCGGATACGCGGGGGGATTGCTGCTTCACATGAATCCCAGGGAATATTTGCACTCCTGCTCCAGGCAGGCTGGCAGTGAGTAAATGGGCATAGTTCAACTGGAGCAGGGTGATGCTGTGTGGTTCTGCCTTTTGGGGTGCCAGTGTATCATCCTGACTGCCATGGACCTGTTCACTGCCTGGGAGGAGCCTCTCACATGGAATATTCCCCCTAGGTTCACATATGTGTTAGCTTATCTTTCCAAAGAATCCAAATCTTAGCAATATTTTGAAGGGATTATTCAGTTCTTGCTGGGCATACTTTTCTTTGCTCTTTCCCTGTTTCCTTATTTTTTTATATTAGTCTTCCTATCATAACATTGGTATAGATATTTGTCATTTTTGAGGCTATTTCCAGTGATGTAACTATTTTAATTAAGTTATAATACACCAGGCAGCATTATTCTGGCTTCACTAAGGAGCTGAGGCTGTTTCTTTATGAATAAAGATATGTTTATTCACTGTTTTTAATACGGCATGACAATATTAGCAAAGATTACCTATTTGATCTTGACAGCAAAGCCCATGATAATCTGAAAACACACTTTCCAGCTTTAAGCCGTGACTCTGAGAGAGAGAGAGAGGCTCCTTTATTTAAGTAAAGTTTCCAAGATCCTCTGGATCACCAGTTTAATTTGCTTGTTTACCAAACAAAGGGTTGCATTTTACACAAGCCAAATGAGCCTGGCACTGCAAATAAAAAACAGATTACATTCGTTGCCATTAGTCACTCAGACTTAAAGGGCAGCTCCTCCCTGAAAAGCAGCTCTAAAAACGGCATTGAAGATTTCCATGGGTTTTGTTCCTTAGTAGTTCCAAAGCATAAACACTAAAGCAATACTTCTATTTGCTTGTGTCAGTCTTGCAAATTTAATTTTGCTGACTGACCTTCTACTAATGAAGTGTTTCACATTTGACAAACCTGTCTCCTGTTCACTTACGCAGTTCACTCTGTGCAGGTTTTGTCCCCGATTATTCTGAGGCAAATCTGAGTTTTGTTGTAGTCAAGAAGAGCTGAAACTCCTTATTTCTTAATGATTTTTATTTTTTTTTTGAGTGGGTAAATGATGGATGGGATAAATCTCCAGCATTTTCTTCCAGTGATTAGATCACATCATGTCCTGAGTAAATCCTGTTGTTTGCTCCAATGTTCCTCTGCTTTGGGTATAATATTTCTTGCTTTGTCTTCAGGAAAGTTGATAATTTGCTTTGTCCCTGATCCTTTGTCACTTTATCACTTCATCCTGTTATCCTCTTGTTCACTCTGTTGTGCCTTCACACATTGTTATTTTCCTCTCCCAAATAACTATCTCCCTTCCTTCTGCTGGATTTCCCGAACACATGCCAGGCCCTTACTGAGTTCATCTGCATGATGCTCTTCATCTAAGACTCTACTGGAGACCAATAAAACCTATAGGGAATTAGCTGACAAAGCCAATTGTTGCTGTTATTTCACAGGAAAACACGCTTGCATTTTCTTTTTCTTTCTCTGAATAGCTAAATGATCCTAACAATAGTTCTCTTATTCTTTCTCCTTTATTTGCTTCTCCCTGCCATTTTGTATCATGAAGTTAAACTGCTGATATATCTTGTGTGCTGAAGGACATCTCTCAAGTTTGCCACGTGTGGTTACTGCAGAAAGAGGAGCATCACTTAAAATTCTATATGATTTTGATAAGAACAGGATGCTTATCCTATGGGTAGTGAAAGATTCCTAATGGTCTTACTGATCCAGTCTGGCTTTCAAATGCTTGGGGTTTGTTGTAATTTTGGTAAGTAAATCTGTTGTTGCTGGGAAGCTTCCCTAGATGTGCTAATTCAGTTTTATTTGGATCCTGAGCTGCATCTCAGTAAGAACGCAGACAATCTATGCTGAAGCATTGTGTGACTGTGCATATATATGATTCTTGGGGATTCTTCAGGCTGAAGTTACTGGAGTCAAGGTGCCCCAGCAAGACGGAGCAGAATAACCTGGAGTCTTGCCTTGATCTCCCACTGTACACCTGAGAATTGCAGGTGTTGATGTTGCTGTGAGAACTCCTGAGCTACTGATGAAATCAGATGAACTGAATACAATTTTGCAGTTACCCAAATGTTGCATTTGCTCAAGCTAATTGGATTAAAATCATATCCTGCTGCTTTTAATGTGACTACACAGAAAGGTTGCTGAGTTGTCATTAAAGATATTCATGTGACTTAGTAGTCTGAGCTTCAGAATACATCATGGAAGATTGCTGTGCTAAAAACTCTGTTAGATAAAGCCAGGAGTAAAAACCTAACATCTCTATTAGAGGTTTCCACAGATCTTCACCAAAGAGTTCTGTTAAATGTGTCATAAATCTGTGTGTTTGAACTGTGTTTACCCAGCTGAGATTTTGACACGGATGTCGCTGATCATTGGAAAGTACATTTGCATTGCACTTACCTATCATTTTATAGAAGCCAAATGCTTAAGTGCAAGCAGGTGAGTAATTTAAACCATTGTGGACTATACACAATCCAGAGAGTAAACAGGTCATTAGAGTAAATTAGCAGTGAAGCTGTAGAATAAAACATGCCAGCTAAAAGATTTGATACATTATCCTTATAGTTCTCAAAGACATGCATAATTATCATCCTGAGACAAGCATCTTAATTTAAGTCAGAATTTGTAACTGGAGTTCGTATGAAGCTCTGAGAGATAGAGGAGCCATGGGAAGCACCATCTGAGAGAGTGAAAAGCTCCACAGTAGGGTAGCTGTGAGTGGTGCAGGGATCTCTGACTCCAGCCATGTTATTATTACTTTTTATGATGTGTGACTTGTGCTGTGACAGATTAGAAATATGTTGTTGGAAGCTCAAAGAGACACAGATACATAAAGTTCTATGAAAGTGTTTTAAAAACTAGTGACATTTCCTAATTATATGCATTATTTTTTTCTAATATTTTTTCCTGTTGCTTTGGTTTGTGGTTCTTTATAAACAGTTTGCCTTATTTGAACTGAGGCTCTGTTCTCCTCAAACCCTCAGCTTTCTTGGGAGTTGGATGCGCAACTCGTCATTTGTGGCCTCACCCAGTCACTGTGGGGATGTTTAGGACTAATGTTATCATACATCTTGCTTGGTGATAAGTAGGAAAACTTAGAGATGGTTGAGGATAAAGAGAGAGTCTGTAATCACAGAGGGAAGTTACACCTTCAAGCCCGCACCTTTGCTCATGGAAAGTTGAGAACCTTGGGGAAGGAGCAGTTAAAATTCTTAGTTAGGTTTGTGTTGTAAGCTCTCAGCAAGCTGCAGAAGGCGTGGGGCTGTCAGGTTGTTCTCAGCTCAGGACAAAAGCTCAGCTGCCCTGAAGCCAGCAAAGGGAGCTGAAGTCAAGGCAAACCCCAGTACAGACAAGCTCTCACAAAATCACTCCTTTGCCAGAAGTCTGCTCTGGACTAATCCCCAAAGTGATGCTGATACTGCCAAGAGGCAGCAGGGCTGTGGCTGTTCCTCCTCAGCTATTAGTATTAAACCAGCATGACTATGGGAGAGATCGAATTGCATCTGCTGGGAGAAAACCCCTCTGGGCCCACCCTGCCTTTGTGCCTGCTGGAAGATGTGGCAGGGCTGTGTTACTTGGGTAAAGAATATTGCTGTGCCATCTTCACTTGGAGCTCTTCCCTTGCAGAACTCCTCGGGAATGATGCGGTTAACAGCGTGTTTGTGTAAGAGGCAAGGGGGGAGGGAAATTAGCATCAGGTAAAAGCATATATGTCTGTGTGTATATAGAAATTCCCAAAGCATTCACAGCCAGCTACTTAATAGTTTTCATTGAATTAATTTTAAAATGTGAACCTTGTTTCCTTTATTTAATAGAACAAAACGGCTTCCATATTCTTGCCTGTAACTAGCAAGGTTTATATAGCACTCTGCAAACAAAGTAAGCATTAAAGTCCCTTTTGTCCATCTGTGGAATGAATAATTTTGTGCAAAGTATTTATTATAAGCACACGATACACTTAAACTTTTTACTGTAGTGGTGACAGATCCAGCACAGAACTGGATTGTTAAGTAGCAAGAACACCACGCTTCTATACTGTATAAAAATTTACTGACCTTTCTAAAGGCTCCTGGGTTCAAAGGAAAATGTTAGCTCACTTGGCTAACTTTTGGGTGCTACTTAAAACGATTCTGGATGTTGGAGGTAGTGCTCAAGAGGCTGTGATGAGTTTCAGTCAGAATTGCACAACTTTGTGAAGGTGAACGGAAAGCTTTGGGTCGAGTACATGTGGGCACCAGCTGCCTGCCTACTCCCTGTGACTGCACGAGGCAGCAGCTGGGTACCCCTGGATTAGGTACCAGAATGTCTTTGGAAACCACTTCAGGAGAACTTTAAAATTTCCCTGTTACTTGGCAGAAGTTGGGACTAACCCAGAGGTGACATGTCACAAGTACCTCCCACTAATGTAGCTGCTTTTAGGATGATTTACAGTAGGTTCTGTAGTGTACTAATGTACACACAGTCCTATTTGCTGTAAGTGAAGCAGTCCCTTCCCTTCTGTGAGTTGCACTCTTCTACATGGCAGTTAATTGCTCCCAGAGTCTCACTATTCCCCATCTGGGATTCAGTACATGTTTAACATTCAGCTGTCTTGTCATAACCCAGACTTTGGGCTCCCCAAAACATCCTTCACTTGGGTCTGTATGCAGAGAGCCAAATTCAGGTGGGGCATGAAGAGATGAGATTTATGGATTAGGCAAAGGGAAGCACACACCAGGCTGGAGGGAGTCCCAGTGGGGATGGCACACAGGCCCAGGGCTCTTGGAAGTGACCTAAGTCACACCACGATAGATTTCCTGTAACCTTGGTTATGCTCACCTCTAGATTTGTCCCATGGGCTCTGCAGAATGTCTTGGACATGGCAGTAGGGACAGCTGGTTTAGTTTGTCTCTCATTGTACTGGTATTACTGGTTGGAGGAAAAAAAAGAGACAACTTTGATGAAAATGTATTTCCAGTGATTTCTGGCAGACAAAGCAACAGATTCCTTTTTGTTCATCTCTTCCAATCTGCTGCCCTCACCATTTGGAATTAGCTGCCTGCTATGCCTTTACAGCCAGTTGCACGGCCAGTCTTGTCTCCAGCAAAGTCTATCCCTCATTTATTTGAATTTCCCAGGGATGAGCATTCAGGGACAACATCTCAGCTGATGCCTGAATATCTGCCTTTCTCCGTCTGTCTGGTCCTCTTTCCAAGTGATATTTTCTTTGATTGCTTGAATTGTATTTGCAGTCAGTGATAACGAATTCATGCCCAAACCCATTGTGCATCATGTTCTTTATTGTCTTGATAGGGTTGCTGCAGTTTGGTGTCTGTTCTGCCCTCTGAAGTGAGGTTGTTTGTCACTGACATTTCAGCTACTGTGCTGGTATATTCTGAGTCTTATTCTAGAAAAGTTCTTCAGGTTTTGGTGTGGTTGGGTTATGTCTGATGTGTGGAACGGCACCTGAAATGGACTCACGGATGAAGAATGCTTCCCCTTTTCCAGCTGTAGCACCATCCTTAAGGCTCATGGTGGGCTGTCCGTGCAGCTGTTGTGGAAAGAAACCTGGACACAGAGCTTGTGGAGCAACTCTCAGAATAAACATTAAATTCTTTGTGCATCTTTTAAATACAGCTGAAGATCAGAGTTGGGGGATGCTCATGTATGACA